>JANIJG010005393.1:17707-34358 GCA_024611175.1 Megaceryle torquata
TTTGGAGTCCCACATGACGAGTAGCAGAAGCAGCTGAGGGAGAAGGTGAATCAAGTCAGTTTGCAGAGGTAAAAGCCCTCCAGCTGGCTTTAGACATCGCTGAACGAGAACAGTGGCCAGTGCTCTATTTCTACACTGATTCATGGATGGCGGCAAATGCCTTGTGGGGATGGTTAAAACAGTGGAAGCAGAATAACTGGCAGCGCAGAGGTGAAGCCATTTGGGCTGCCACACTGTGGCAAGACATTGCAGCTCGGATAGAGAAACTGGTTGTAAAAGTCCGTCATGTACCTAAAAGTCGAGCTACTGAGGAACACCAAAACAACCAGCAAGTGGATCAGGCTGCTAAAGTGTTCCAGACCTAGACAGGGAACATAAAGGTGAACTATTTTTAGCTCAGTGGGCTCATGATACTTCAGGACATAAAGGAAGAGATGCAATATACAGATGGGCATGTGACCGAGGGGTGGATTTAACTCTGGATGCTATTGCACAGGTTATCCACATCTGAGAAACATGCACCGCAATCAAACAAGCAAAACGGTTAAAACCTTTGTGGTATGGGGGACGATGGTCCAAGTATAAGTATGGGGAAGCCTGGCAGATTGATTACATCACACTTCCCCAAACCCATCAGGGTAAGCACTATGTGCTCACAATGGTGGAAGCAACCACCGGATGGCTGGAAACAAGCTTATAGAGCACAAAATTATACTTGGAAAGAGTTTTAATTCAGCTTGATTGGAATATCATGAAGATCTTATATATGTAGACAGAACTGGAAGCAAGAATTATCTAGTAGCATTATCTTTTAATGGCTGTTTCTATTTTTGTCCTGAATTAATTTGCTTAGAATAATAGCTCAAGTCTTATGCGGTCTATGGAGAAAGCATCACTAATGGTTCAGTTAGCAGACAAAGGGATAAATACATTTCATTTCATGGAAACTTTGTTAGATGAATTTGTTTAATTGCAAATCAGCATTTTGTTTGTTTTTAGCTAGAAGTAATTAAGCAGGATTGATGGCTAACAAGTTACCAGTGGGCTAAAATGAACCATTGGCAGAATAGATGAGTTCACACTGAACAAAGAAGCAAGGTTGCTGTTAAGTATCTTGATTATCTCAAGATATCTCAAGATAATCAGTTATTCATCTTCTGAGACTCATCTTCTGCTTTTCAGTTCATAAAACTTTTACAGAGGTCAGCAATTTAGACTGAATACTCATCATATTCACAGAACTGAATAGAAGGGCAAGAAACTGAAGCCTCTTTTTGTAAAGGATGCATTGAAAAGAGATTTCTGTGTTGCTTATTAAATATGTATGCAGTTGGGGACATTGTATCATATTTTTATTGAGTTTCAGTATATTTGCAGTCATTTGTTTCTTTTTCTCTCTGCAGATAAATCTACATCTGATACGTGAAATCTGGGTAGACTTTTAAAATATTTTTGGCTAAATACCAGATTCTAGAAACTAAAAAGTAAGGTTCTTTTGAATCATTTATACTGTTTCATAAAACAAGTGCTCTCTGTTACATGCAGCTATAAGAAGATCTTCAGTTTGAATTTTCATTGGTCAGGTATATTAGTTGATGTTCTGAAGATGAGCACCGAAGACTAATTTCTTTCTATCTCCTGCATCTCACACAGAGATCAGTTTTTTATTATTTATTCAGCACAATCTTCAGGATATTTGATAATGCAGCTGCTGGTATTTGATCCATAAAACTGATTGTCTTCTGAAGATAAAGTGCCATGAGGTCCTATGTTGACTGTTTTTATAATGACAGTTTTCCTGTCAAAATAGCACCATACTTCTACTCAGGTTCATAAATACCTATAGCTATTTACAGCCTTATACTATACAGTCATTTTCAAAGGAAAAAACCCCAAACCAGACCCATCACAAGCAGAGCTCATTCATGCAATGATACCCCTTTGAAATGGATGGTACTGAAAAATGCATGGTATGTAACTAGTTGCCATTTCCAAATATCATAGAATTCTTTGCCCTTAGACAGTGACAAGAAAACCTAGATCAGATTAGCTTTAAATTTAGTATGACTTGCTCTCCTGGTATATCCAGGCTTAGAGTTGAAAGCGAGGGAATGGATTTTGATTCTGTAAATCAGTTTTATATTAATCTTGCAAGATTATTAATGATCTGACTAAACTGTTGAATACACATTTGCATATTTTTCAGCCTGTATCTTTAGTAGATCTTTATTAATAGATTGATGAATAGCTACAGAACCAGCTGCAATAACGTGCCACTGAATTTCACCTAATATGTATTGACTTGGCATTTTGCGTCGTGTCGGGAAATGAGCCAGATATGTTTTGTGAAAAGGTGTAAAAGGAGATACATTAAAAGCTGATAGGGCACGTCAAGCGTGGCAATGGGGTTGGCATGGAAGGGCTCAAGAATAAAAACATAAGATCAGAGAAGGAGATGGAAATTACATGGGTACAGATGCGTGCAATAACCTAGTATGTATCTCACCTGGCGTCTGCATAACAGAGGCCTTTTCATAAAGATTTAAAAGTCTTAAGTTAAATCTTTAATTTCTTAGATTTAAAGAAATCTGAGAGATTTCCAGTGGCTCTATAAAGCAAACTGAGCTATGTGTTGATTTTAGTTCTAGGAGACAATGTTACGTGATGTGTGGGCTTGGACAGAGTGCTATTTTCTGGCTAAAGGTTTTTATTAAATAAAATGGTTTGTGCTGAGCTCTAGTTCCCCTTGGGGAACTTCAGAAGAGAGGTGAAGTGTTTCTAAATCTGTTTTGCACTCATCTGAGGGACTGCAGGTTGCTGCCTGGTTGCATTGGGCCTGCTTCAACAGACAGCATGAGGAGCTAGTCTTTTGCTTCTCTTCATTCCTTCATCTTGCTGAGTCATTTCTGCCTGTATTGAAGAAGAAATGAAAAATCCTAGTTTATAGAAAGTGTTGGTTTTTTTTTTTTTTTGGTAGGCCTTATTTGGGGAAAAACTTCCTAAGTGGAAAATCTACTTGGAGGTCAACCCAGCCCTTTGCATTCAAGGTCTCACAATTTTGTTTGAAGAGACCCTTTTTTGGCCAATGCAGCCAGAAGGGAGACAGAGGCAGGACTAAAATCCCACCGTCCTTAATCCCAGCCCTGTGTTCTGCCTCAAGACCTGCTGGGGGAATCAGCTCCCTCAAGATATCCCAGATGTCATAAATTTCAGGTCTGACTGACTTTCTGCTCATCCCCTCTCTCCTTTCTTGGGCTGACTGAAGCAAGCAGGTTTATTTAATTAATTACTTGATCTTCCATGGTGAGGAAACTGCACAAGATTCCCAAATGCTAGCAGCTTCAGCAGCTCCCTAGATGCTCATTTCTGCCCAGTACCAGTGTCACTAACTCTATGGCCTTTCTGCTCATTCTCTAGTTCTCCTTAATCATACAGGGCAGTGTGGGGTAGCATTCGGCTTTTTGGTTTGGTTTTCTTGTTAGCCTTTCATACTTGATTCAGATGTTTTGAAGTTACTCAGAGACCTCAAATGTTTTGATGATTTGGAAAGAGTAATACATGCAATTAGGTCTAACAAACCTATTCCTGTGACAGAGGACCTTTTAGTTTGCCCAGCCAGGAACTGTAATTCAAGCAGCACAACAAATTAATATTTCATTGATGGCTTCTCTGGTCTGGGGACATATTAACTAAAAGCTGTTATGCATGTCAACAGGAAAACAAGAATGTTTTCATCAAATAGCAGTGGGCTTGCAGAGCTGATGTTGGAGACCAGTAATTGAAACATAAACACTGAAGTACAGTCATCCACTCTTGGAAGGAATGTGTATAAGAAAGGAAACTCGGGTAGAGACTAGCTCTTTCTACTTCTCATTTCAGGAAAGAGCTGCCAATTCTAGAAAAGATTTGGCTCAAGTCCAAGGATCAAAACCCGTTGAAGTTTTCTGGTTGGGGAGAGTTCATTGGTGACAGTAATTGCCTGTTAGTGGAAACTGTGTGAGCCCCACAGAGCAGTTCTTCCTGGGATCCTTTTGGTTGTTTCCTGTAGTTGCTCAATACACTGTTTGGTTCTGCTTTCCTGTTCCATGGCCTATAGGCTGCAAGGGAATGATTTCCTTTTGGAAATGCTGCATGTTGGTATTTATAGGGGGTGGATGACAGACACAACAACCCCAAACCAAACTTTATTGATCTTTTTATTTTGTGAGGAACTTTTGGCTTGTTTTCTTTTTTTTTTTTTTTTTTAATACTGTCATACTGGCCAGCTGTAACCAAAACTGGAGTTCAGCTTCTTCGCTCCCTAGTTAGACTCTTATTTTCATGGCTTGAGGGTTTTAATTTTTAATTCTACATCAGTGCTGCTGTCAAGGGAGTAAAAATGTGGTGCATCTGATCACAGGTGTCAGGCAGCTCTTATGTCAGCAGGTAATGCAAAAGCAAGGACAATTTCTAACTTACTGTAAATCACTAAGGGCTAATGATGTTGCTAGCATTTGGGCCTTGAAAAACTCTTGCCTATGGTCTTCTGTTACTCTTTCCATCAGTCAGAATGTGCAAGCACATTCACATTCTCCACCATTAGTGGATTGGATGATGAATAAGGTGTCAGGTGAGGTTGTTTACTTGGAAAGCAAAATGGACAAAAACAACCCTATGAAAGGAGACAGTCCTTCAGGAGAAAGACACTTGCTGAAGGAGCTCACAGATGTTGTTAATTCTTTGCAAAATACTATTTGAGTTAGATTTCTGTGACAGAAGAAATCCTAGATTTAAGTCAGAATACCAGATACTGTTAATTTGATAAATGTCTATGAGGAAAAAAAAATCTATGAACACTTTTTTTCATATTTATATCAATCTCTCCTCATCACAAGGCCTAGCATATTTCTAATATGAGCAAACTTCCTGTGGACTGAGACACAGTGAATCCCATAAACTATTTAGTAGTAGGAAGAGATCAAGGAAAGATTAAATATGCTGCAGGGAGAGGTTTGATAATGCAGGATTTTTCTTCTAAAGCTGGACTGAAACTATTTTAATATTAGAATTAGAGCTGACCCATATCTTTGTGCAGAAAATGAAACCTCAGGCCCTCTGTAGATTAAACCTATGGGTGGTTGGTTATATGGCTTGATATATGATCCTCTTTTCAAAGTCCAGTCTAGTAATTTAAATGTGATCTAACTAAAAGTACAGCTCTACTAAAATAAACAACAATTTTTTCCAGACACTTTTTGTTTTTCTTGGGCACAGCAATAGTTTTTTTAGTTTATTACATTGAGTTATATTTTATTCAACATAAAAAAAAATATTTTTTTTTGAGTTCTCCCTGAGATGGTTGTGTATCCCTGCTTAAAAAATAGATGTTTATGCAAGAACTAAAACTCTTATTCTGACTGGTTGATGAGATCGTTGCAATTCTGTTAGACCCATTGTATAGACTGAGGTAGGATTCACATTTGCTGGCTACTGTTTTTAGTGCCTCTACAATGAGCATATATGAAAACATTTATTATTGCCAGGATATTTTCAGAGAGCTGTGATTGACAGTTGAAAGTGGCTGAGCTGATTACCTGCAGCCTTAACGTCTTGCCATCCCTTAGCCTAACCTTGGCACTAAGCCAGAATAATATTACTATTTCAAAAGATAGACCACTGATAGCAAAACTTTTTGAATACAGGTTGAGTAGCAAAAAAAATGAGAGAAATAATCTGGGTCAGATTCTCAGCCACCATAAATTGGCCCCTCCGGGCCATGGAGATGTGCTGCATTTTAACATTGTTCCTTTGAGAACTTCTCACCGGCCAGGTATAGAGGAGGAAAGCAGTTTTGTCAAACTGTAGGCTGCAGATAAAGAGCAAAATGTTCCCCCTACTTATTATTAGGCCAGAGGCCTGGGAAATCACAGTGGTCGCTATTGCTCCCATGTGCATAATTGCTGTTTGGGGTGGCAGATAACTGTGACTGCCCCACACCTCTCCAGTTCCTTCTGAAGCAGTCTACTAAGGCTCATTGTCTCTGTTCCAGCCCTTCCCTTTTTTTTCTCTTGATATTGAACTCTGGTGACAGAAGTAGCCAACCACAGCCTGGCCTCCGTAACCTTTCACTACACAATGAGAGGAAATGTAGATCTAAGGCTGGCCGCTCACAGAAATTCAAGAACGGCTTTTGGGGTTCATTCAGATGCTCTGCAGAAATGCAACAGCAGGACCAGCTGAGATGGTGTATTTAAAGCCACAATGATCCCTGCACAGCATCGACAGTTCACCCTCTTCTTTAGCTCCATAGCTTTCTTTTCATAGCAGACATGCTTTCAAGTCATCCTTCAACTGATAACGCAAGCTGAAAAGCCAGTACAAATGATACAGAGCTGCTTCAACATACTTGTCCCTTAACAAGGCAGTTGTGAAATTTTCATCAGTTGTGGACACAACAGGAAAGATAACAAAAGTTTTTACTGTTTGGGAAATTAATTGTACCTCGTGACAACCAGCATTGTACTTTAGCTAAACTCATCCAGGTAGAAAGTGAACAAAACCTGCTCTGCTTGTTGGCTGAATCTAACCCTAATAAAACAGCTCTATCATATTAGGGCACCATTGATTAAGGGCTATGCATGCTTAAAACTTATCAATAAAGGTATAACTCTTGTAAGTTTGGGGTTTTTTAAACTATTTTCTTCCAAAAGAAGACTCCTGAGTTGAAAAAGGAAAGTCCATTACTTGAGACTGCATCCAGCAAGGGACAGAAGTTGGCCTCTCAGGCTTCTGACCCATTTTACTCGGAGGCACAAATGTTGTAACTTTTAGAACAGAATAATTTAAATCCCATGTTGCAGGTTAAACAGGAAAACTTCATCAGTGAAAGAGGCACCCATTTTCCTGCTTTTAATTTAGAAATTGGGTAACTAGGAGAGGCAGAAAATGTAACATTTTTTTCCTTGCAATTTGTGTTGTGTCCTTTAATTGAAAAACACCTGCCTGGACCATGTGTTTCCATAACTGCCAGGCAGGCAAAAATGGGATTTTCGGAATGGATTAGAGGAATAATGCGCGTTGAAAGGCACTTGGGCAAATTGCACCGAGAACAAAAGTAGGTGCTGAACTCTTACCGAAAATCGAAAGGAGCAAGGCTTTTACTTCTATTTGTGCCAAAGTACAATCCTTCTTAATGATACATTCATCTTCAGGCCTCACTTACACAGAGACGAGTGGGTTTCTTTTCCTTATGTATTGTGGTTTTTAAAACTATTTACTTCCAAAAAGAAGACTCCTGAGTTGAAAAAGGAAAGTCCATTACTTGAGACTGCATCCAGCAAGGGACATAGGTAATGAGAACTTGGCCTCTCAGGCTTCTGACATGCTCAGGTAGAACCCATGTCCTGTAAAGGGTCGGGGGACAGCTTTGTGTCTGAGAAGGAACTTTAATTATAATCAAAACCAGGTAATTTTTGAAAACAGATGACATGAACTGTAAATCTGTTCCAGATTAAAAATAAAAAGCTCTCATACAGCACCCTTTCGTGGTAGCTGTTTTTATTCTGTTGGGCTGAATGCTCTTTTCCTACTACCCCACTTAGTCAATTTTGCCTTTGCTGACAAACCTGCAGTTTTAGCATGAAGACAGTTTGCAGCTGATTAAAGATGGTGTGCCTGGCAATTTCTTGCTAATCTCTCTTATTGTGCCCTTCGTAAAAATGACAGCCCTGGTATAAATCCTAGTTTAAATCAATACCTGCAAGTGCTAATCTCCAAAGAGGAAAATGTCAAATACCTCCTGCTGTGTGCAAGGACTCAAAGCGTACGGCATCAAATATTAAAGGCTACCAAAATTGTTTGCTTTTTTTTTTATCTTTGCCCAATTCTTTCTGCTTCCTTTTCAAGCATTTCTCATGTCATTAAACATTCTCACAGAACCAGTGGTAGACGTCAGGAAGTGACTTAGAGTGCAACATTGCCATTTCTCATCCATGATGGAGCCACCAGTGGTCTCAGCTATCACCCAGGCATATGTTTTGGACAGTGCCTTGAGCTGTGGAGTCAGCCTTCTTTCCTTACTCGGGGGATCTCTTCTGAGGCATGTTTCTGAAAGCTCTGAGTTAGTTGCATATTTAATTGCAATGTAGCACTGGAAATGACTAATGCTAGCAATCCTGGAGCCAAAATCAGTAGTAAATTTAGTCTCTGTTTTGTGACCCTAAACTCAGATTTCAGCATTTCTGGTCAGCATCCTGTCCCATGCCCATGGCTGCTTTTCTTGCTGATTAGCATTAGGACACAGAGTGGTTTTAAAAGCCTGCTCTTTGTTCAAAAGTGCCAAGGGAGAAGAGCAAATAAGGAAACTGTTAGACAGAAAGATCACTTAAAATGAGAACATAATGTGTTTCAAGGTAAAAAGGCTTTGCCTGCCCACTTGTGCATCTGTTTCATCTCTGCAGAAGTATGTGCTCTGTTTTCTAAATGAAAGTTATTGGTTAGACCATATTAGCTCATAAAAACTACCTCAGAACGTGGAGAGAATTTCTGCTTTCACCAACATCCTTGGTCCTCTTGAAAGCCAAGCTGCATGTGAACCGTAGTGTGTTTGGGACCCTTATTCTTGGAAGTACTTGAACTCGTAGCTGAGACAAAACTCTCCACATTTTTTATTTTTTAATAAGACACATTCCAGGATTTTTTTTTATCATTGTGTTAGTTCTGATGTTAAAATACCAAACCAAATTTCAAAAACCCTTCACCTCCTTTTATTACATCCTTAGATAAAAACTTCACTGATCCTATCTCGGCCCAAGGAAGAGCCAAGCAATACTGTGTCACCAGCATCTTCAGCTGCTTATGAAACATATTCTAGAAGCTCTTCAAGCACAAGCAGCAAAGAGTGTGTCAGGCAGAAGTAGTTAGAGCTGGGAGATCCTTGTAATCTTGAGAAACAAATTAACAAAGTATTAAGAGATCAGAATCTACAGCCACACTGTATGAAAGACTTCCTAGGACTGACACCTGAGTTTTGGTTGTGTTCCCTTAGTCACAGAACGGCATGAGAGAGGGATGACTTTTGGAAGAGAAGCACAGTATTTCCAAGTGGACAGTTGTAGATACCCCAAGAACAATCAGGTCTGTGGAACCGATTCTTACGTGGTTTTGTGAGATAGGGAGAGCTTCTATTAGAGGAGAAGCTCTGTTCTCCTGAGGATTTTTCTGTGTGTTTTCCAACAAGAGCTGCTTTCAACTGTCATCTTAAAGGAAGTGCCCTTGGATCGTGCATACTCACACTGATTTCCTCCTGTAAAAATATAGTGGGAAAGAATCTATCTAACAGCCATCATCTTTTCTCAGCTCTGCAGCTGGGAGGACTGCCACTTTTCTGTCATTTCACAAAACAGCTGTAGTTTCTTTCTGTTTTATGGCAACTTTTGGAAGCCAGGAGCAAATAAGTGTTGGAGAAATAACCGAATGTTATGAGCGGTAAATTTTCACCTTTACACCAAAACAGCCAGTGCCAAATTCTGTTTGCATAAATAGTCCCGCTGGAGAATCAGGTTTGTGGGGAAGCACAGTTTAGGGCAGAGTCTGATTTAGAGATTTTTTTTACTACCAAATAAAAACAGTACAAAATTGCAGTATTTTCTGCTCTGTTGCACTGGTGAAATTTTAGTTGACCTCAGTAGGAGTTGTGTTGTCTGCTGAGGATATAATAGAACCTTACCTTTTCCTGGAATGAGGTGATTCAGCTCATTTTAAGGGATGGAAGCATCTCACACCTCAACACTTTCATTATGGAACAAAAAATAAACATAATTCAAGCCACCTCTCTGGAAGTTTTGTGGTGAATCTACTAGGCAGATTAAACCTTACTGTGGCTCCAGGAAACTACGTGATCAATCAACAACTGTTTACCAGTTGGATTTGTTTGCAGGGGCTTAAAGGCATTTTGTAATGGTACTGTGCTGAAAAGGTGCTGAACTCCAGCCCTTACAGATGTGCAGAGACAGCACTAGCTGATTATTTAGAGCTGGTTTTAGGTGCTTTGCAAGATACCGTGTCAAATATTAGAATTAATAAATATGAAGATGAACATTTAGTCTACTGGCAACTATTCCAGAAATGCAAGCTCCTAGGAGGAAGTCACATGGAAGAAAGCAGACAGGAGACAGGGGGTTTGCCATGACAAAGAGGTACATCTTATTGACACACCCTCTCAGTTTTATTTCCTATAGCAGCTTCTTGCACTGTTCTGTTTGGGCTCTGTCTCTTCTATTACCCCATCTCATCCAGGTAGTGTTGCTGCGTGCAGGGCAGCTCAGAAGAGGAGCTGCAGTTCAGTCTCTTCAGGGAGGCTCTGAGACTGACATTCCTTCCCAGTGAGGCCCTCAAGGTACAGTAAGGACCTGAGCAGTCATACTTGCATTCAGGCCTCACCTAGGAGCACTCAGTCCCCTGGATTGTTTTGTGGAAAAGGTCACATCAAGACATACTCACCATATATTTGGGGATTTTTGTCCCCTTTTATTCTTGCTCTAACATAGTCAGAACTGGTAGAGTTCATTACAAAAGGTACAGGTGTTATTCTACCAGAGGGATATGTACTACAGAGCATGCCTTGGGAGCAAAGGGGTAGTGCATGGTGCTGGACACTGCCCCTGCCTTGTGAGAGTTATTGTGGTCTAAAAAATAAACAAATCAGTCATTGTGTTTGACATTTGCTCAACCTGCAAAACTTGGTTATTATCTACCACCAGCTTGTAACTTATCCATTGGCTGACAAGCTCTTAGATTTTTCGGAAACCTGTCACCCTTTGATAAAATGCTCAGTCTTAGCTCTCCTTGCCTTTCTCCTCTGCGTAGTCACAACAGATGTTTTAATTGTAATAGGGGAAAACCAGCTTAACAAGGTTTTTGAAAATCCACAAGGGAAAATGAACTTGTGTGGATTATTTAATGTGTTTTTTGAACAAACAAACAAACAGCCTTATATGAGCCCTGCCTTTCTATTTTCTTTTCTTTTAAAAGAAGCATTGGTACAAAGAACTGGGAGGGTTCTACCAGGTGAGCAGATCCAGACCATTATTGTTGAATGTACCACATCACAGCCTTTTCCATAAGCTTAGCAAGGTATATACCTATTTCCCAGCTATAGCATCTCACTCCTTTAATGCTTTTCTTTAAATGTTTTACCTTTCATTTTTCAGTGTAATCATTTCAGTGTGGATTATTAATACCCATTTGTTCTCTTCACAATACTTCATCTGGTCTTAAGCATCCCTTCCTTGTTCGTGCTTTCCCCTAGATGTGTGTTTTGTGGTTCTGTAATAATGATTTTCAGAACAGCTTTATGCCTTCTCTTCTGCTGCTTTGTTTGGGTGAAAAACCCTAGCTGGACTTTGCAGCCTTTGGGCTGACTCTTTGTCCCCTTGACTGCCCTCACTGGGTTTTTTAATACCTGCAGCAGTTTCAACCTTTCTTGAATCTGAGTGACCAGAATTGTTCACATTATTCCAAATATTCCCAGTGCAGCTCATCAAATTCTTGACTAAGGAGAGACCTTGCTTTTGTCAGAAATGTTAGGTAACTAATAATTGCCATGGACTATCAGCAGAAAGCTAGCTAAAACATACTTCTATCTCGGATGCTCTTTCACCTTAACCTTTGCAGCAAATACTGATGTTAATATAGAATTTCCTTTAGATACGAGTCAGTAGTTCCTATGAAGTTATGTTATCTTTACAGAAGGCGTTCTCCATTGTAGTATTTGCCTGACTTTAATTTGTGCTTCCCCTAAAATAAATTCAGATCTGACATCTTAGACAAATCCTCAGAGATCAAGAAAACTGCAATGAGCCCGCGTGCCCATAGCCACAAAGCTGTTCTCTCCCGCTGTCCTGAGCACCAGCTCACTGCCCACTCCTGCTTTGATTTCCCGGTGACCTTTTGTTTCAGTGCTCAGCCCTGTTGAGACTCTCATAAGGGATGCTACAGAAAGGAACAGAATTGCTTCCTGAGTGGAGAAATGCCAGACCTTAAACAGGCAGGTGGGGAAGGCAGGGGATAAATGACTCTAAGAATGGTCTGTTCTTGAGGAAGAAAAGCTTGTTTCTCTGCCAAAAAGTTAGAGTCCCTGTAGACTCCAGTCAGTTGCTGCTGGAGGGAGCAAGTGTGGAGTTTTGCATTTCCTCATAATCTTTCATGTAAGTGCTCCAAAGTGAAAATAACTATTTATTTTTTTGACTGACTTGATTTCCTCTGCTGAAAAGCACTCTGTCTTTGCTCTGAAATGGTTTAAAAGGAGCTGGAATGGCCTAGATTTCTACTAAAACTGAGTGACATGACCATTACAAATCATCTCATTCCTAGGATAAAATCTGTTGAACGTGAGCCCTGCTGGTCACAGAGCTGTTCTGACCTCTTGGCGTTGATCTGAGTTCGGGAAAATGGGAAGGGTCATTGCTGCTGACTCAGTGAAGTTGATTTGTTGAAACAGAGGCAAATACAAATCAGCTTGTCAAATCAGTAAAGCAGGCAGTGCCATCCAGGCTACAGAGTGCATTTTATTGAAGGGTCTGTCTTGGAAAGGAAGAAAAAAATTTAGCTGAGTGCTGAGGCTGTAACTATTCAGACAGTAAACATGCAGGGATTTTTTGAGTGAGGGGCTGAATGTCCTCCCTTGTTACCTCTTAAAAACATAGATATGGAAGAATCGTGATATCTTAGCTGGTGCCTGGGGTCCTCAGCTAAGTGTGAGGACTTCTAGACTCTAGTCCCTTTTCCAAGGCCTGGCTGTGTTTCTTCCCCAGTGATTTGTGACTATGAAGTGCATAAACAGTCTTTTTGCTGTGGTTACAGGCTAGGGGATTTCAGGCTTGCATTTCTGGACGTGGCTAAACTTTGCCTTCTTGAAGCTTTAAATCCTCTTTGGGTTATACTACCATTGCACACGGGGTCATAAGCTTTAGATACAACACACAGGATTTAGAACACACGAACATGAGCCTTAACCAACCGTGCTGTCCCCAGTGGAAAGATTTGTAAAGGTGAATTGGGCAAGGGTGGAAGCCATCAGAAGGGTCTGGAGTTGGGTTCTAAACACTTCTGAGTAGTCTGAGGCTTTGGCTTGGAGTAATTGAGCATCTGCTTTATGGACTGTGTTTATTTCTATAGCAGTAAACAGAGGAGTGGAAGCCAAAGTTGGAATAAAATCTCTTACCAGGTAGACTTGTTCAAGTGTTGCATGCTGAGCAATGTGGCTGGCGTCGTCTCAAAGAAACCTCTTTCATCAGCAGTCAGAATATTACTCATACAGTAAAGAGCTTAGAAGAGAGGTACTGAAAGATTTAGAGCAATGCCACCTAGTGATAAAATATCTCCTGAAATAACTCAATTTGAATTTTGCAGGCTTTAAAATGCTTATTCCTTTACTTTACTCCTTGGCAATTCCACTTGTTAGCATTGAACTTGGACATCAAAAATGCCTTGAAGCGTAGTTAGAGCTTCTGCTCAGCACCAGCTTGGTGCCACTGAAAGCAGTGGGCAGAGCTGACCAGGAGAAGCCTTCTCCACTCACTTCTTTTCTCCTGTTTTACACCATTTGGAGGCTGAATGCTGACTTAGCAGGAGGGAATACATCCAAACGTGACCATTTTTAGCCTTTTGATGCTGGCTAGTAACTAATTTTTAAAGTTGTTCTGTTTTTTTTCTTCTCTCCCCGTCTCACCCCTCCCAGCTGCTTGAATAAGGTGACCATCTCTTCTTTATTAAAAAAAAAAAAAAAGAAACCTTTATTCAGTGCTTAATGTCACGTAGCTTATATCAATTGAATATACTTTGTCCCACATTTCAGCAATAACCATGCAGAGGAGTCCACACAAAAATACAGTGGTGTGATTTGACAAGATCCGTGATCGTTGCATTGTAAATGGAGCACTGAAGGCTTTTCTTGCCCTTTTCTGGTGTTGATGTTTTCTGCTCTTCATACTTCTTTTTCTTATTGTGTTTCTGGGTAATGCAAACAGTTATTCAATACCCACAATGCATTACTGTGACCCTTTAATAGCCAAAATTATTTGGGCTGTTCTATATTATGCACTTCCATAAGAAGATTGAATCAATACATTTCCCACTGAGATTGGTTTTTGTCTTCTGATGCCTTTCATGTTGATAATCCTGCTGCTTAATTTCCTCCTGCAAGCCATCACCATGGCTCAGAGAGGTGGCTCCTGAGAGTAACTTCATCAGGAAATGGCTAAAAGAATCTGCCAAAACACGTTTGGGCAAAACAGCAATGCACATTTGGGGAGCCAGATGCTTTTTCTTTTAGATGTCTTTGAAATAGTGATCTGCAGTTCCAGCAAGATCTGTGTCCTATCATATATATATATTAGGTGAGATATGTGTACAAAGGCAAACCTGTGGTAAAGACCAGACCTTTGTTCCTTTTCACATCTAAATTCCTTTGTCTTTAATTTGAAACTGTTAATTTAAAAGTCAAGTGTCATCCTCTCCTCTTTCTTTGCTATTGTTGTACTCTCTTCTCCGAAGAAACTTTGTGGAATCCTAAGTCTGCCCTTTGGATGATGATGCAGTTCTGCTCCCATTGAGAGGTAATGGTTGCAAAGTGCAAACAAATTATTGAGAAGTCTCTTGAAGCCCCCTCCTCGCTTTGAAGTTCTGATGGAAAGTTCTGATGAAGTTCCCACAGTAGTTCTGATGGAAAACCCTTAAAATCTGTTTGTGTAGCAAAATAAGAATGAAACCAAAAATCAGACCTAAAATAAACCCCCAAATAAACAAAATGTCCGTTTTGCCCTACTGAGATGTTTATTGAGACTTGAACTTTCGTCTACTCCCTGGGGCTTCTTTATTTTCTGCAAGTAAAATTAGGATGTAGCAAAACACCAGGTCTTTGTAGTGGCTTAGAAGTAAGCTCTTGAGTGGAGCCTGCACACATTTTTGTGATGTTCATTTTAGTTATCGTACAGCAGAAGTAGTAACAGGTAATGCATTTCTTTGTGAAGAGAATGATGATATGACAGGAGTTTAGTTTAAATCCTAAAGGTTTATTTGCTCCTTTTATTTTCTTACACTGCCAGGATTTGCTTTTTCCTTTTTTAATTATGAATGTGCAGTGGCTTTTTGGTGAATTGTTTAGGAAGCCATGATACCGCCTAGTGTGACAGTGTGTGCATATATACTTCAAAATGATTTGGAAAAGGGCAGCACTACAAAGAAGGTGTAAGAATAGATGTGTTTGTTTTCATGCCAAAAATCCAGACAAAATTATTTCTGCCAGGGGAGAATTTCAAAGAAGAGGTAGGCTTTGTCATCCATCTCCCACTGAATTTCAGTAGGCTTTGTTTGGTCTGCCTTTCAGAAAATCCTCCATTGCTCTTTACAAAAGGCTGTTTATTGTTGTTGTCTACAACACAGCACTTCCGAACCTCAGATGGGAATAAGGTTTCATTATGCAATCTTAGTCATCATTATACAAGGTGCGTGTGAGATGGAGGGAAACATTCAAGTATTTATTTCTCTCTCTCTATGCCTTTCCCATTGCTGACCTGTCCCCTTTGTGCCAGCTCTGGCTGCTAGCAAACAGCTTTGTGGCATGATTGGTGACAGAGTTTGGCTGGTGGGTGGTGGCAGCTGCACTCAGTGTCACCACATCAAGATGTGACACATACTGACCCTTCGGATGCACAGAGGACTGTCTGCAGCATTCTCAGAGCTTTGTGCCCCAGTTTCATTATGTGCCAGAGTTCCAGTTCCTGCACTTGTGAACCAGGAGTGTGAGGAGGTCACTGGTTGCAAGGGGAAAGATTTTTAGGCAGATCCTGTGAATGAGACAGATGAATATGACAAAATCTACAGGGAGATGTGCAGAGATCCTGAAGGAAATGATAAATTAAGGACAAATAGCTATTAATTTAATACTGTTTTTCTGGCATGATACTTTAAGCTCTTTGGAGGGGGTGTTCTTTTTTTTTTTTATAGTGATGATTAAGACTTTTTTAAATTCATGATGACATGAAAGAAAAACTGCTGGTCTACAGCCTTTTCCAAAGAGGAGAGTGAACTGTAGGCCTGTGAAATTGGTACAAGACTGAGCACAGACAAATTCACCTCAGTCATGTACCAAGCTCCTTAAGTCTGGCAGTACTTGGCCAGAGAAGTGATTGAAGCAGCCCAGTGGAAATGGTGGAGGTGTTTTTCCTATCTTTGCCTTGACTTTTCAATAGGCTGCAAGGCTTTAGTGGGAAATGGAAAATACAGATATTTTCTAAGCAAGTTCCATCAAAAGGGTATTTCTACAATGAACACTTGAAATGTTTATTTTCCTTATTGTAATAACCTGCATTTTTGGTGGACAGCTGTTTTGTCCCATGTTTCAGCCAAACATTCACAATTAGTGCTCCACCAAAGTGGAAGGGCTCTTTATTAGTTGTGCCACACTTGTACGTTGTCATTTATCTTTAACAAAGAGATGAACAATTGCAAGGGCACAGAAAGTTGAATGAAGTGCAATTAATGCTCTCCTCCACCTTCCCTGAGCCTTTCTGTAATTCACTTCTGTCCTGGTTTGGGTGAGAACAGAACTAATTCTGTTCAGTGGTTTTACTTTTCAGCTCCGTTCCTCTAACTGCACTGCCTGAAGTCAGCA
>JANIJG010005394.1:0-10175 GCA_024611175.1 Megaceryle torquata
CCACCAGCGCCGAGCAGCCCCCCCCCCTCCCACCCCCCTGTCCCCCCCCCCACCGATTGCCCGGCCGGTCGGCTCGGGGCGGGCGACGACGCCGTCAGTGCGCGCGGCGCGGGGCGCTGCGGGCGGAGCTGAGGAGGCGCGGCCCCACCGCCCCTATATAGGGCGGCGCGTGGGGTACTGCCGGCTCCGTGGGAGCGGGGCGAGGGGCGCCGCGCCGGGCCGGGCTAGCGGGGGAGGCGGGGAGCGCTTGGGGAGGTGCTGGCGGCTGCTCTCGGTCAGCACTTTCCGCGGGCGGCGGCGGGCACCTTGCTGCGGGGAGGAGAGCAGAGCCAGCCTGCGTGTGGCGGTGTCATCCTATTGTTCAAGCGGAGAGACTCGGGGTACGAGGGAAGGAGCCGGCGTGTCGCCTCCCTTCGCCCGCTTTTCCTCCCCCCCCCCACCCCCCCGTCCTCTCCGCTGTTTCCCTCTACGCTGGAGGAGCGCCGCCGCCAGGGAGGCGAGAGCCGGGCCGAGCTGTTCGGCACCAGCTCAGGTGCACTGGCAGGATCGGGGGAAGAGGCGCAAACCCTTCCCAAGGCGCTGTGCCTCGGCGGGCTCCGGGAGAGGAGGAAAGTTACTCTCTTTGCTGCAGCAACCCCAGGAGCTGCTGAACTGCCCTCACCTGGAAGGACTGAGCAGTTCCTACCTTTCCTATCAGGTGGCTTTGCCGCAGCAAAGCCACGGTATCCGGGAGACCACGGGGAGTAGAATAACGCACCCCCCCCCCACCCCTCCCGCTCTCGCTGCACATCTGGTCTGTCTCGCCGCGCTCCTGGAATCACAGGAGGATCTATAGCTGTGATCTGTCACCGAGGAGGAGGTCGTGGATGAACTCCCTTCCAGCAGGGCAACGAATCACTTCTCGACTGCTTATTATTATCGTGCTCTAGGACCAGCCCTTTCCTGCTAAACTTGGCTTGGGAGCTTACAGCAGGAGGGGGCGCGGGGGGTGGAAAGCCAAGCCCAACATCATCTTGTGTTTGACTTTTTTTTTTTTTTTTTTTTTTTTTCCCCTCCCTCCTCCTTCCGTGAGACAGTTTGATGAATGCCTGCGAGAGGGGTATGATTTGCTGAGGCGCCTCTGGCAGGGCGGTGTGTGCGCGGTGTCAGCCCCGCCGCCGCCCCCCGTGGGGCTGTGAGCGGCCCACGGCGGGGGACTCGCGTGGGAGCGGCTGCCGTGCTGCGCGGGGCGCCGCGGAGGAAGCGCGCCGCTTGTGCGGCCTCTAGCCGGGGGCTCAGAGGGGAGTCACGGCTTTGAAAGGAGCGTGGAGGCAGATAAGGAGCTAGCCCAGATCCGCCGTACCCTGAACCCGTGGGTTTGCTTCGCCTTCGCAGGGAGCGTGTGAAGACGCGACTCAAGTGCCGCCTCTCCTCACCACCCGACGGGCTAGAGAGGGAGGAGGGCCCGGGCCGGCCCCCCTCCCAGAGAAGTTGCCTTCACCGCGGATCGCTGCCACCCACCTCACTTTGCCGGGGTTGTTTTCTTGGCTCGGCTTTGGATAGAAAAGACTTCGCTTTCTCTGAACCCTGAAAGTTGCCCGAGTGCTCCCCGCGGCGAGGAGGGCGGTGCGCCCCGCGCCTCCCCGGGGCCGAGGCCAGCGGGCCCCGGCCGGGCGGCAGCGGGCGGTGATGATGTGCGGCTGGGGGAAGCTCACCATGTCCCTAGGGCTGCTGCTGGCGATGGCGGGCGAGGTGGCGCCGCAGCCGTGCCCTGCGCAGTGTTCCTGCTCGGGGAGCACCGTGGACTGTCACGGGCTGGCGCTTCGCGGCGTCCCGAGGAACATCCCCCGCAACACCGAGAGGCTGTAAGTAACCCGGCCGGGGCGGCGGCAAGCGCCCCTCGGCTCCCGTCAGGGCTCCCGCCGGCTCGCTGGGCAGATGTGGCCCCTGGATACGGGCCGGTCTGGGGTCCCGACGCCCATTGGGAAGGTTCCGTTCCCTTCCCCTGCTGCCGGCGATGCGCGGAGAGAGGTGGGCGGGAGAGGTGGACGCTGCTTCCAATTGTTGCCTTTCATCCTGGGAAGCCGCGGTGAGGAGCGCGGTTCCCGCCGCCGGGGGCAGCGGAGGCGGCGGGGCGGACACCACCGCGGCCCGGGGGGCGCTCCGAGGCGACGGCAGAGCGGCCTCTCCCCGAGCCGGCGCCCATTTCCCGGCAAACTTCGCTATTGCAGCTTTCCCCGAGGCGCTGGGTTAGAGCCGGGCCGCGGCGGTCCGCGGGCGCAGGCAGGCCCCGGGGCGGGCGGCGGAGTTCCGCGGGCGCGCAGCGCTCATTCTCGCCCCGTCGGCCGCGGGTGCAGCGGTGGCTCCGCGCGGGGAGGCGGGCGAGGGCCGCGCTGTCCGCCCGCTGTCCTGGCGTGAGACTGGAGTCCAGTGGGGCTCTGCCCCGGCGTAAGCACGCATCTGCCTTTGGGCGAGGGCAGGCTGGGGTTTTTAGCCTCTTTGCCACTCGCACGGCACGCAGTTGTGCCTTAACTGTGATCCCTCCCCCCCCATCTGCTTCTTGTTCGTGTACCTTCTGGCTAGAGTATTTTCTAGTCTTGAGAGACAGCAAGCATGTGGTCGGTTATTTATCATATCAGTCTGTCTTTCAGAGGGGTCTAAGGAGTGGGAGAGGTTAACACATTATTTCTTGCTCTCCAATAAGTCATTTAAATGTTGACTTATGAACACATCTTGAGTGATGAATTTCACTCAAAGTGTATCAGGGACCCATTTCTGCTGAGACTTGTGCGGTTTCTTTACAGTAGCGCCTTGGCTACACGTGGTATAAACACACACACACAAAAAATAGATGTGTTTTGTTCCTAACTATGCTGGGAATGAGCTGTAATTGTTAGGGTAGTTTCCATGTAATACCACTTCCTAATGGCTTACCTCAGGAATTGCAAAGTCTGGCTTTATTTGTAGTGATTGGAATCGAGGGAAGCTTATATCCTGACTCCAAAATGTTCTTAAAAATGGGCATGTAACTCCAGAAGAGAAAGTAGTGCTGAAGTACGAACACAAATGCTAGGGCCTAAATACAGTTTTCTGTTGCTTCTGAATACGCTTTGCATTCTGCAGACTGTATAGTTTCCTGTGCAGCAAGTGGAGAACTTAGTTCTTATAAAATCACGTTTACCATCACTTATCCTCCAACAATTTTAACACTTGTTAGAAAGCTAATATTCGCTATAGAAAATTAAGCCCTATTCGGCATTTGCGGCAAATACTAAGAAAGCTGAAAGTGGCTTAAAACTGGTGGAAATTGTATTGATTTCAGTCACTTGTTTAGTTTTTGGAGCAGCCAAAGAACTCCTGTAGCATATATGTAATAGCTTTGGTGGTTCTCTAAATCTCAGACAAGTTTTGACTCTTCTGTATTGTTACATATAAATGTGAGTTTTATAATGGCAGGCCAAACTGACTTTGTAAGGGTCTCTTATTACAAAGTTTGCAAATACTACTTCCAAGATAAACCTTCGTTCAGTCATTTTTAAGTCAGGAACTCGGTGTTAGTTGTAGGAATGGGTCACTGGGTTCATGTACATCTTCCAATTTCTGAAAATGCTGTGTCCATGAAAACAAAACAATTTAAAAATAACTTATTAATGTTTTAATTTTGCTACTTATAAATTATTCTTCTTAGGGATCTTAATGGAAATAACATCACAAGAATCACCAAGACCGACTTTGCTGGTCTAAGGCACCTTCGAGTTCTGTAAGTTTCTCTTTCTATCACTGATACCTTTTAGGGCTGATGTTACAATTTGTTATAAAAACCATTGAACTCATTATCTTTCAGCTGGATCTTTAAGCTGCATGGGTTATCACTTTTAACTATTGTGCTACTGCATCTGAATTTACAGCCCCTCCTCCATATGTTATGCAGTGATACAAATAAGTTAGCAATTGCCTTAATTTGTTTAATTTTTTTAAATCTCTCATTAAGGTTATGAGAGAACTTGAAGATTTAATTTGGTATGTAGCTTACAATTAAGAGCTGCTAAAATTGGTTGAATAACTGTTGGAGTGACTTCAGTCTAAGGTTAAGAAGATTATGGTTCATACTGAAAAATGGATGCTCTCCACCTGAAGTATAAGGGAATTCATGGAAAAAAAAAGTTATTCCTTTACTGAATTGAAAGCAAGTCCTGGGTGATGATTATTGCTTTTGTACTGTTTCTGGGCAAAAAGGAAACACTTTAACAGTGAATTTGAGGAAGGAATGATTTGATTAGAGCTGTTGTGTGGGTTTTTTTATAATATGCTTTTGTTTCAAGCACTGTGAAGCTTTTAGAATTCTGTGGGTTTTTGTGTGGTGTTTTTTTTTAATCTAATGTCAAGTTTAAAATTCTGCAGGATTTACTTAGCTGATTTTTTAAGGCTATTTCATTTGAGCAAGTAGTCATGCAAAATCCTTTTCCATTTCTCTCTGAAACAGAATATCACATCGTAGTAATGTATTGTGTGTTTTCTACAAAACTACTGTTGAGGCTATGATCTCTGTGCGATATCTCACTGATATTTTTTACAAATTTCACAGTTAAATATTTTTGTTTTGTTGTTCTCATGTGAGACTAATATCACTTTCATAGCGTTCAACTGGAGTCTTATTTGCTGAGGAGCAATGATAAATGTGTGTGTGCATGCTATTTATGCATATGTGTAACTTTCTAACTTGGGACTTTTAAAGTAAATGAGCAAATGTAATATCTATTAATATTTCTTCTACTAAGGATTATTTTTCCCATTTGGGGTATATGAAGCCATGTAAAGAGCTGGTGACAGGGGTCTGTAAGGATAAAGTGGATGTCACTCTAGAGTAACCATTGTATTGTTTTTAGTGAATGTGGTTACCTTTAAATGACTACCACTAATTCAAAAAGTTATCTCAGAGCTATTAAAACTTTATGTATAAAAATTTCTATATTTCAGTCAGCTCATGGAGAACAAGATTAGTACTATCGAGAGAGGAGCATTCCAGGATTTAAAAGAACTGGAGAGGCTGTAAGTATTTTTTAATTCTAAATTTTTGAGAGCTTTTTTTTTTTATCAAATCATTTGTGTGTTAAGGTACTCAGCTCTCTGGGATTTATTTATTTATTTATAAAACTTGGGACCTCTATCCTTACTGAGACACAAGAGAAGTTTTCAAGCCGTATGTATGGGACTTGGGCTGGTGAGAAGCTTTCATGAGCAGCTCAGACTTGAAGAGTAAACTGCAGTTGTTTTGTAGGAAATGGCTTGAATACTATAAAATATTTTCCATTGAAAGCACAAAGAATTTTTCAAACAAGAATACACCTAAAATAGTCTGTCTGTGGTACAGTGTTAGATGTTAGTCTTGGAGATGTTGGATGTTTTATATAATGTGTTATTGGAAGTAACTGCTAGTTAAAAGGTGTTGTCTTGTTACACAGTATGAAAAGCAGTATTGGAATTGTACTCTAGGTTTTTATATGATTAAAGCTTTTGCAAAGGCTTAAGAAAAATACGAACTTGTAGCTTTCAAAAAACTAATTGGATTTTGACCTTAAAAAAAAGAGCTTGAGTACTGTGGGGAGAGGATGGAGCAAGGGTAACAGGTGAAGTGCAAACACCTGACACATAGCAATAGTATGTAGAAAATGAGTAGTTCCCAAATTGGTTTAGCTCTTTATAGTAGTATGTAGTGTGCGCCTTATTGTTGCATTTCCTCAAATGAAAGTATTTTTTAAATGTGTTGTACAGCTTGGGACATCTGACTCATTGAAGGCAAGATGCTGATTGCTTGATATAGTTCCAGTTCAGTTTGAAGCTAGGAAAGTCTAAGAATGCCACTGTATTAGTGTATGCTCATGCAGAACTTTAAAGTAGTGTCTTCATTATTAGACATTTTAGTTGCTTCATTTAAATTGTCACTTTTACTTTAAGTATACCTCTGAGGTCTTGTTTAGTTTCTTAATTGCTCCTTTCTACTTTCATCCACTGAAAAGCAAGAATTGGTCTAAAATTGTCTTACTATAGTTGTACTTTGTGTCCACAGCTGCTGTGTCTAAAACAAACAACCCACAAGCCATTATAGTTTGGTTGGTCATAGAGACAAAGCTATTCAGGAGACTAGGAACCACTAGTGTAATTATGATATGTCTATGATAGTGGAAGTATCTTGTACTTGTGATAATGACCTTATTTTTTTCAAACAAGCCAAAGTAACTTTTTGACATAAAAATTGAAAATGTTACTATATAGTGCAACCTTGTTTGAGTAAATTTTAATGTCTGATTGCTCTTAGAAATGTATAGTCACTTTTTTCAGTTTTATTAAAAAGCTTAATGCAATATTTTTTTACATTGTGTTTTAAACTTTGTAGAAAGTACAGGGATTTAGTACAGCTTCTCCTGCTGAGGGATATATTAGAATAATATATACACATTCCTAAATTTGGTTTATAGGGTCTAGCTAAAAAATTAAACAGAAATATAGTTCATATTGCAAAAGTACATGCACATACATGAAACATTAATAAATATTAAAAGATCCATTCTTTCATGTTGGATGTGGTTTGACACTGAGATACCAAATACTTGGTAAGTTTTAAAACAGTATATAGTCAAGTTTTTCTTTATCTTGAAGCAAGATACTGCTATGTGATTTATTAAAAATATTTTAAAAAATCATTTTACCTCAAAATTCTGATACAAGTTATTTAATGGTAAGATTTCTGAAGTATAGAATTGCAATACTAGGAAAAAAAAGAATTTTAGTAGTTATCTGATGTGTTTGCATTTTGCTGTTACATTTTCTGTTGTTTCTTTTCCTTTGGTTTTGTCCTGGTAAATCTGTAAAATCTTTGAAAAGCAATAAGATATTTCCCAGTTATATAAGATAATAGCTCGGAAAAACAGTTCTGATAATTGTGGCTATTTTTGCAGGTTATTTTTGTTCACCTTTCAGCGGTCAAATTACAACATTTCAAAGTTTAGTCATTTAGACCTACGAAGTTAGACTCTGTTTTGTCTTGAGAATTACTTTGCATCCTCTCCAGTGCTTGTCAATTTCCTTAATTTGTTGGAATTCAGTCAGTGTTAGATGTGTGGGTGACTTGTAATTTGAATATATATGCAGGATGTCTTTAAACCGCCCCAGCTGTTGGCTAAGAGCAAATATTTCATATTTGTGAGGAAAAGCTGAGAAAATTCCTCTTGTTTACATCTGCCAACTCCATCTGATGAAGGCACATTGTTATCTGACAGCCAATTCATCTCCTTGGGATTCTGAAATTCAAAATGATTTCTCAGGAAACTTACGGATACTTCCTTCAAGTATTTTATTTTATACGTTAAATAGCAAGCACATTAAAGCTTTTTAGTAGTTTTTTTCTCAATGTGTATGTGTAGGATGTTGCATTTCCACTGTAAGTGTAATGTGCCAAGCTACTGTCAAAAATACCTGATGCAGTCCTTTTAGCATGCCAATGGAAGGCATAAGCAAACCTTACTGCAACCTTAATTAACTCAATTTGGTTTATAAATTGTTTACATGTAACTTTTTGATGTTGAAATATCTTGTGCTAGTGTATACAGGCTGAATTCTAAAACGTGATTTCTGTAGTTCAGTCTTGTCTTTAATGTGAAGAACAGACTTTCACAGTAGCTTCTCTTCGGGGAAAAGAAAAATAAATCCATCTCACTAGGTTAAGTGACGCGCTTTTTTTTCTAACTGGAATTTTAGTTACATCATTTCATTTGAGACCAGTTACTCTGATTTCCAAGGAACTGGTTGGTTGATCAGTGAGTTACTCATTGTGAATACTCATTTGTAGATCTGATCATGCAAAACACTGAATATCCTCAATTCCCTTTAAGGGAAGACCTGAAGCACTTTGCAAAATTAACCTCTGAGAGGAGAAACCCTCAACCTTTTCTTCAGATGAGAAATACTTAAGATATGATTTGATTAAATCTATGTATATGTCTATCAGGTGGATAGAAATATTTCTACTGTAGTTTAGTAAAACAATAATGAATCTCTAGTACACTATATATATAGCACTATGTACAGAAAGCTATTTAGACCAAATATGCTTTATACTGGTGTGACACAAATTCCTGGTGTAACTGTAGAAGTGTAATGGAATTAATAAATACTGCTGTAACGAGTGATTGTTACTACAGCAGCCCTGCTGTAACTTTAAAGTAAAAATGTTTGGTTAGCAATAAGTGTTTGTATAGTAGTGCCTACTACATAAGAACTGGTGTGGAAAACAAGATGGAAGCTAGCAATTTAATAAAATAAGTTTTAGGTTTCTGGAAACTTTAGTTGTTGGAGAGACCCTGATGAAGTTGAAGGTGATTTTGCTATAAGCCTCTAAGTTGGACGATGCTTCTCTGAAAATTCTTCAGTCAAATGGGTATATACTGCCATGCTCAGTTACAATCTCTGGCAGTTTTGTCTGAATGCTTAGCTCTTAAGGGGTAGTAGCTCTGGCCCAAACCAATTTGATACAACACTGACATTAATATGACTTTCTTGAAAGCCTCTGTCTTGAATGGCTGAATCACATGGGTTTGTTGTGTTGTGTAGGTGCTCTGTCCACCGAAAGAACTCTGAACCTCAATACATATAGCCTGTGTTTTGGTCAGTGTTTTGGGTCAGTCTTGCACATCCTGAAGCAGTGTCAGACTCTTCTATTGGTTATGATCTTTTCTGTCTCTATTTAATACCTGTAAGACTTTCTCTATTAACTAGTAACCTGTATGATAAGCACCTGTTCATATGAGTAGGGCCTCTAAAGAGTACATGGCCGTTCAGTACATGGCAGGTCCCATAAAGAAAGGATTGGGATGTGACTTAGGTTGTCTGAACCTCTCACATAGACCACAGTCCTGAATTAGTGGTTGGTTTCAATATGCTTCATGGCAAAAAGGCACAAGGGATCAAGGTATGGAGAATATCTACAATATTTAAGAATTTTGAGACCACTGTTTGTTAATGAAGACAAAACCTTTTAAAATGATTCCTTATCAGAATGTGGATTTAAATTCTTCTTTATTTACAAAGCTGTCATATTGGGTGTGATGTTTATAGTACTTTGAAAAAGTTTAAGAAAGCAAGATTAAGATAACCTAAAGATCTCCACTTTCTGAAATCTAACACTATTATTACACACAGCTTTAAATATGATTTTTTAAAAATGTATTAAACTATCCCCCCCAACCACCTTTTTCTGTAGTGTTGCAGCTACTGCTCAAAGTCTCCCAGTGTTTTTACAAGCTATTGTCATCTGCAGGGAAGTATAAAATTTGGTTGTAGACAGCAGCTATAGACTGTTTGAACCAGTTCTATTACAAGCTGCTTAAGTCTAAAATTTCTTTGTAGCTCTTTGAACTCCATAAATACAATATAGTCAGGTTTTGAGTGCTAAATACAATCTTTCCTTGTTTATGTAGCAAATCAGTTACCTTTTCATTTAAGAAAAATATTTTTGGCTTATAGGGACATTGTTTTTAATCACAATTTTTACTAAGAATTTTTCTGTGTCTAGTAGTTGAGAGGCTAGCTATGATCATTCTAAGATAATGCAAAACATCCAAAAGATGTCTGGATAGGAAACGTTTACAGCAATCATTTGAAAACTACCCACATTTTTCTTCCTGTATCTGTGAATAATCCATTGAGGCAGCAGTATGCCCCTAAAATGCTAATTTGGAGTCTGGTTCTGCAGACATTTACCACGTGAATGACTTGGTTTGCATGAGTAGTCCCACTGATTAGTCTTGTGAGAAAGGTTACTTGTGTGCCCTAAAAGTTTCCAGGCCAAGCCCCTACACTTTTGATACTTGAATTAATAAAACTGTTTTCTAAAATGACCATTTATTGTCTTAATAGTTATGAAGATCTGTCTGTGTATATTTAAAAACAATAGCCTAACACAAAACAGAAAAAAAAAAAAAAAAAATCCCAAACCCATAAAACCTACTTCTCCTGAAAGCTAGGAGGAGGTAAAATGTTACTGCAAGTCCAAGGGAACTGCAACTTCTGAGTTGGTATCTGAGCTAAATATTTAGTCTCTGTCCCATCTGTCCTGTGTTGTGTCGTGTCGTCCGTGTGGTCCCACGCCCCCTCCCTCCGCCCCCCCCCCCCCCCCGCGTAGTAAAAGACCACACTACTGC
>JANIJG010005397.1:0-22397 GCA_024611175.1 Megaceryle torquata
TTGTTGTTTTTCCCCCCCCCCCCCCCCCCCAAAATATATATATATATATATATACACACAGCTCCAGTCCAGACACATCTCTCGGGTGATAACATTCACAAACTCCTCACCAAATAACCCATTCCATAACTCTCCTCCTTCCTCAAATACATCAACAGTAGCAGAAGTGCTTCTTGACAGCAGTCAGCCTGCTGTTCAATGACAGACTCACTTAAGGAAGAGCTACCATGTTTAACTCCAGCCTAGGATTTCTCTTAAATTGTTCTGCTTACGCTACAACAACTTTAACAACAATGCCTCCTCCCCACCAAAAGAAATAAAATAAAAATAATAAATAAAAAAAAATAGATATCCTAAGCAAAAGGACAGAAAACAACCCTCATTGTACAGGCAGTTTCAATCATTTTCCTGGAGTTGAAGGAAAGAAACATGTGAAAGGATTTGATGTTATATGTGATGATATACTTGATGATATATGTGCACAGACAGGAGAGAAAAGTGGAAAGACATTCTGCCTTTTGAGCCAGTTTATCTTGTACAAAGGTAATACAAATCTCAGTCACCTGAAAATACAATTACCAGTTTTAACTGTGAACCAATTTTCACCTTTCAGAAACAAACACAAATGATGTCCTCCTTTGATGAAATTTTAAGGTTGAATGTAATTTTCTATTTTAAGGATTCCTTCTGGGACGCAAAAACACATGGCTTAAAAAGTCTATTTAAAGAGGAATAAGTACAATAGACATTTGAAACAACAGATAATGACTGCTTGTGCAAGAAAGCATACGTGACTGTTACTACCATCAAAGATCACCGTACCAATTAACATGAGGGATAATTTCATTTTTATGCCACTCCCATGGAAGGCAATTCAAGTGTCTGCGCTACTAGTAGTAACAGGTTCACTCCTACAGAAATACTAAAATAAAAATAAAAAATAATTGCATCATCCTTAGTTTCCCTGGAGTAGTTTTGAAGCTGTGTGTATCACATCCTTTTGCCAAGCGGCAGAAACAAACACCCACGACTAAAAAGTTTTGCTAAACGTGCAACAGCTTTTGAAACCCGGCAGCAGCCGAGTCCCTCTCCCGCCGGCAGTGAACGCGGATTGCCAGCTAAATGTTTGGGGGGTCGCTCCCGCCCGGCTGGCCTCCGGCAGCCCCCGGGAGGGCCCGGGCGACGGCCATCGGTACTCGGCCAGCGGTCGCCGTCGCCATGGCAACCCGGGTTGCCCAGACGACGTGGGGGCATCTCACGGCTGATGCTCCCCAACACAGCGGCCGTGGCTCGGGCTTCACCCGCAGCTTCAAGAGCTTCCCCCTCTCTTTCCCACCTTGATTCATAAGAGTCTGTTTTTCTTCGTCCTTCTCCACTCACCCACGGCACATGCAGGTCAATTTTAATAACCAGGAACAGCTGAAATACCTTTCTTACACCTTCCCTTACACAGCCATAAAAACACCTGGAACATGGCCAGACAAGCAAAAGCAAGAAGTCTGTCCAAATATGCTAATTTTTTTCACAGGTGGTTTACATTCCTTTCGCAACTGATGGGGAGAAGAAAAGATTTATTTGTAAATAACAGAGCAGCTACAGCAATGAAGTAAAGGCAACTACAGGGGTGGGCAACAGTCTGCATGGTGAGCCAAGATAAGAGGAGACTGTAATTCAATTATCCCGAAGCACATAAAGTTGTTAATTTGAGCTGAATTTGAATTAACTGAAAATATTGTACCAGAAAATAAAACATGTAAATAAAGTGTTTCAGAAGCACTCTTCAAAACTTTTAACCCAAACAAAACAGAGAACTTCATGCTGCTTTTTCCTGTTGGGCCACACATTTAAGTCAGGAAGCTGCTGTGAATTTTGGAACCTTTTAAAACATCTTAGACTGACTACTTTTTGATAATGTTTATGAATTTAACAAACGCAAACACCACTCTCGGTAATGGCTATAAATGGTCCTTCAGCTGATTCATGTTAATGCTGCTGGGCCAATGAACTGGTTAGTTAATTAACTCCCCACAAGAAACTGGTACACTTTAAGTCTCCAAAAGTCAGTTTGCCTGTGATGTTACCAACCACATTTTTTGGCAGCTTCCTATATGGAGGGAAAGAGTAAAAATGAAGGTACGTTACTGATTTCTTTCTGTAAAGTGACTGTTTTCTTTTTTTTTCCTCTCTTTTTTAACATATATAGAATGGCTATTACCTGACTAGATTAAAAAAGTGACTATCATAAACAACAATCTCACTTCTAGCACCACTGTTTTTGCAAAATATTTTGTTTCCCTATTTCCTTTCATCTTCAAAAGCAGCAAAGGAATGGGCACAAACCAATCTATTTCTAAAAACAGAGCAGCAAAAAATATAAATACTTTTATTTTAAACTAATAGCCACCATGCCCCAAGTTCTACTTAGAAGATTATTATTTATATTGTATTAGAAATCAAACTCTTAGGGACACTTTTATTTTGGTAAAGAAATGTACAATTTTTTATCGTGTCAGTGATGGCACTTGGATAATTTACATCTTGATGCTGCTTTGTCAGATAGTCTTACTGACTTGCTTTAAGCTTTAAGTTAGTTTGACAAATAATATTAGACCATTGTATTTCTTGTTTCCTTAAACTGCTGAAAATGTAATTCATCAAGAAAGAAATAAGTAATAGTAATTTGAAGTCTAACTTTGAAATAAAGAGTAACCCAGGACAACTTCTGTCAGATTGTTGCACTGTGATCCAGTGAATTTCAAGATTCACTCAATTTTTGCTTAATAATTAATGGATTTTATTTAAAAAATGTGAAATGAAAACTAGCCCAGATCCTTCCCATGAATACAAATTACAGAAGAACATCTCTCATGCATTGATCAGTAATGAGGTATTATATGCACACCAATCCTAAATCCCAGTGGAAAGTTTAACTGATAGAAGTTTTATTCTTAGGTTGACTTAATAAGCCTGGACTGATTTACTGAGTAAACTGAAAGATATTTCAACTTTCTTTGGGTAAATTTCTTCCACACACCATACACTATACAGGTATAAGAACTAATATTACATCCAACGCTGCACTTCTCAGCTCAGATGCCCCAAAGATCAGAAACTCCTCAAAAGTGACAAGTAAAACATCTGTTAAAGTATGTTACTGTCATTAAAAGAAGTAACTACATCTACTGAAAATGGAACAGGTGAAAGCTCAACTTTCATTTCTTTGATACACCAAACAAGAACATGTTATAAAATATCAATTATGATATTTTTAATGTTATCTGGAGAGAGAACTACCAAACGTTTTTTTTTTTGTCCTGAAGACATGCAACAGAGGTTGCTACTACAGAGGAGCTCTGTGCTTCAGTGGAATGAAACAATTTAAGGACTTTTTTTGTTGTTTTGTTTTGGGTTTTTTATTATTATTCTTGCCAGCATACCTCATGCAAGTTTACCAAGTACACCATTAGCTCCAAAATCTGAAAATCTTGCTTAGGGTAGCAATGCTGCAGTGTTTTCTGAATATAAAGCACCCTGAAGTGGACTTCTCCACTAGCACGCTCATATTCCAAGAAAACTGACAGATTATAAAATTTTACTGAACTTAGTTTGGTTTTTGAAGCTGGACAATTTGATGTGAAGAGAATTCCACATTAATAACTAGAAAAAAATTAAGGTTGAAATGTACAGCTGAAGCCAAGAGCGTAAGGCAGTGGAGTGTGCCCATTACTAACATACATATTGGCAGCTTAAAAAGAGCTTTCCGATTTCTCATATTTTCCTATTGTTCTCCCTAACTTATTCACTTTAGCTTTGACAAAATCAGACCTTGGAAGATTAATTTTAGTCAAACTATTTCCATATAAAATACAGTTAGTATTCTTGTTAAAAAGTGTTCTTGACCAAATAAGTTTTCTTATCACATACAGAAATGTATTACTTACTGCAAACATTTAAATAACTTTCACTATGTCAAGGCAGTCTAAGGGAATAGATTTGCAAACTAAAAATAAGAAGTAACTCTTTGGTTTTTTAAAAAAACAAAATGGGCTACATTAAAAGCAGAAAAGTGTTAAGTAGAAGAGAAAATACCTAGTAACTACTCAATATCCTAGCATTGTAGAAGCACAGATGAAGAAAGCCCTGTTGGATTGCATGGTGAACTAGCAGTTCTTAAAAGTGCATCTTATAGAAATTTCTGAGCAAATCCAAATTCTGAGTGATGCATGGTTTAGGATGGGAGATCTAAGTGTATGATGTTTGAACCCCACCACCCTTCCCCTGGACCTTTAAAAGGGTGTAAACAGTATAGCTATTTATTTTAAATATATTTTAAAATGTTTGGATAGTACATTACTTGAAGTTATCGCTCATCTACCTCTCATTCAGTTTTCTCTCAAGTAGCTAAAACATACTGTTTTTAATGCATCCCTTTATATTTTCAGTTATTAGAAAAATAAGAATCAATAGTATTTTGTGTTACTATACCTTTCCCAGAAAAGATGAGCTGGAGATCCCTTTGCAGACTTTCTGCCTGCTTAGTTCCTTCAAGATGCACAATTTCACCAAAGCTTTATGACTAATGTGAGTGTAGAAGGTTTCTATAATAACTAATATTCTCTTTTAGGCCACAGTGTATTTTATGCTTTATTGGTACAGGTCAAAAATGATCCTTTTATTAGGCTAAATCTGCAGTTACTGACTAAAGTAGGAGTAAAGTGTTTTATATACTACAGCTAAGTGGCACTGTTGAATGCGCTAATGTACTATAGCGCTGATAGATGGGTAAGAAAGATGGGCTTAGAACAAGGAAGTGACAAGATGTGCTTGGGAACAAGAAAAACTATCATTATGTATCACTCATACAGATTCAAAAATAACTAGAGAGGAAGACAAAAAAGATGCATGAAGTAAGATCAGACCCCAAACTAAACAATAAGGAAATAGCTAGTAGTGTCCTTAATTAAAGATAGTAATTTTTTAACTTTTATTGATGAAGACAAACCATAATTGACTGTCATTGCAATGTGGAAAAGGAAGAAAATATTTCCACTTCATCATGCTTTGTTTTCCATCCCATAGGAAGTAATTTTCCCAAATAATATAATATCCAATGTTTAGACTGTAAGATTAATATATATCTCCAACATTTTATAATAGGAGATCTCACTCCATAACAAGTTTTCAATATAATGATCTCAGAGCAACTGCTGTTAGGTGGATAAACAGAGAGTGGGTAAACTCAGCAGAGGGTAATTGGTTGTGTCCTGTTTTCAGTCAGCAGCTGGCAACAGAGAAGGGACAGACTTAAAGCACTGGGGTAAGCTTAGAGACTGATTAGTCAGGAAACTATTGCTAAAGGCAGCAAGAGTAGGAGCTATCCCAAGAGCTCTCTCACAGCAGTTTTCTCTGCCCTGTGAGACACAACTGGAAATTCCTTAATGCACTCTGCCCTTCATTTATTTTTGCTACTGGACATTTGAGAGCATTTAAGAAGGTTATTTTTTTGAGTAGTTGTCTGATGATGGATCACACAGAATTAAAATGATTTTATATTTCTTAGGGAAAGGGGAAGACTACCATCTACAGTACAATTATAAAACTAGGGATTACCTGATAGCTTAGTATTTTTTATTCTGTGCTGAATAGCCAGAACAGCATTTGCAACTACTCAAACGTCAATCCTGATTTACTCTTCATGCTGAAATAATGAATTTATCTCGCATACGAGGAAGGCTACATAACTTTAAGCCATGGTACTGATTCATTAACTTTTAATCCAGCTGGTCTAATGAAACATTAGCACACTCAAAAATATTATCATTGCAGATAGCAATATAATATAAACCACACAAACTCTATAGTGAAGGGAAAGAGCTGAGTACCAAAGTACTAGAATTCAGAAGCACAATGAAATTAGTTATCCAAATCTAATGTAAATTATATATATATATGCATTGTAAGAGAAATACTCCCCCCCCCCCCCCCCCCCCCTTTTTTTTCTTCTTCTCCCTTTGAACTTTTCTGACTTACCGTCTGGCTACCGGATCTTGTAATGTCTTTGCCTGTCAGATTCAATAGATAGCTATCAAGTCCCAGATCGTCTCTCTCAGCTCAAGTATTTAAGGGCAGTAATTAAGTAGCCACTTAACAGTGTCTCTGAGATAAATAAACCGGGCTCCTTTGGTCTTTCCCTGGAATGCAGATGCTCTTCAGGAGAAATGGCTCCGCTCTTCTCCCAGCCCCCACCGTTCTTTTCGCTGGCCAGCGGCGCTGCAAAGTGGATCCCAGGAAGACTCTCGTTCATGGCACTTGCGGCGACAATAACCTCGTGCTCAGTATTCCTCTGTCTGTTCATCCAACAGTACGAAGTTTTCTTTCCCATGACTGCACAGTGGAAACTTCAGTACCATTAATTATGTGCAGTCACCTCTGGATTTATTTGCAAACCAGAGTTTACTCAGAAGCTTACTGCCTGTCCTGTAAGGGACATTTAATTTAAATATTCTTACATTCATAACTTTGTATCTGCCTATATTGAACGTTTTTTTTCTCTCCTATCACTTTACTTCCGGGGACCCTGCAGCTCAGGAATGACAATAGAGCTCTGGTGTTTCTCCCTCAAGAAGTCAGCTGAGGTTTTCTTTCCTGGGACCTCCATTCTAAAACTGTCATCGTCTTGGTAGCATTTGCTCAAGATGACCTTAAAGTTATTTGAAGTTGACTAGGGGAGAAGGTACGAGGAGTAATAGATAAACTGCTAACTGAAAGTTCCCATTGCAGTTGATGGGTTTCATAACTGCTTTCATTCAGCTGTTGCTGAGAGAGAGATTTGCTTTCCTGTCTCAGAACTGTAAATCCCACTGCTGGGTATGATGTCTAGGCTGATACATACATTATCATTATATTGGGAATCTTTAAATTTAATTTTATGATTTTTACTTGCTCTGAAGTGATCTTAAGTCTGGATTTATAGCTCTTCTTGGAAAGCACAGTGTATATGACAGAGGAGGTTGTTTTTAACAGGATATCAAGTTTTCCAGTAGCATGTCAGAGCTTGAAGGGATGAGACTGAGTAGTCTGAAGCTGCCTGCTGTGGAAGAGGGTAAAAAGTACTAAAAGGTATCTGAAGTGTTGTGGGGTTTTTTGTTTGTTTGTTTGGGTTTTTTTTGTGTTGTTGTTGGCTTTGTTTTGGGGGTTTTGGTTGTTTTCGTTTTTGGGGTCTGGCGTGTGTCTTGTAATCATCTTGACTTACCCCGTCGAAGAGCTTAATGCACACCGAGGGAGAGCAATGTAAGAAGGATCAAAAAATTCAAGACCTTAGCTGTACATGCAGACCATCCCATGAAGTAAGTGAGGTGATGATCCTTGTGAGGAAGGTTTGCTTGCATGAGTGAAGATAGCAAGTTTTAGCCTTCAGAATTACCTAATTGCCTTCAAAGTGTTAAAATTAAGAAAAAGTACATTCTGATTGTGTAGTCACTCAAGCATCAGTCCAATGAACTTTTTTTAAATATCAGAAGGATTTACATCTCTGAAAATAGGTCTATACTAACGATTGCACTAAGCATAGACAGTGATACACAAAGTATAAACAGTGATGGACTCTAAAAAGCTTCTGAGTAAACCCGGGTTTGCAAATAAACCCAGGGGTGACTGCACATTATTACTGAGCTCAGATATCTCATCTGATTGCATAGAGTAACCCTGTGAGCTCTAGAATCCTGGTGAATTTACTACAGACTGGTATCAGTATCTTAGAAATTGTTTATAATTTTTTTAATATAATTCTATATCCCTCTCCCTCCACCAATGAAATTTTGAAATTTTATTACATAGGAGGTATCTTCCCATTGAAACTCAGCTTCTCTCCCCCAAACTGGGCTATTTTCTGTAAGTGTTTTAACATACACTTCCCCTTCTCAAGATGGCGTTTTTTCTTCCAACGCTTTTTGCAATCAGAAAAGAATGCGTATGTTTCTATAAGGTCCATCGGGGTGCTACAGACACATCCACAGAGGACAGATTGAATTCTTTTTTCCCCCATCTCTAACTCCACGAGCTCATGTTACAAAACTTTGTGGCAGGTATGGAAGCCATTATCACAGCTGATATCAACCAGACACCTAGGGAGATCTTGCTGGTTTGTTTTTGTTTTTGTTTTGGTTTTGGTTTTGGTTTTGGTTTTGTTTTGTTTTGTTTTGAATGATCCAGGAACAGAAGTCTGTATCTCTTAGATCTGTAACACTACTTTTACTATTCATTTTACTACCTTTATTATACATTGGTAAAATGTGGTAATAACAGTTGTGTTAGCTTGCTTCCAGAATGGCTTTCCTCCCTCTGAAAGTCCTTCTCTTAGAAGGACAAGGAGTTGACTGAGGGAAACACAGACGCCCCGGTGCTTTGTTAAGCTATTAGTATCTGTACTATTGGCATCTCTACATACTATTATTGTCTATATCTAATAGAGCGGAGATCAGCTCTGAGCGGAGACTCCAAGGTTGTATCGCTCGGCAAATGATAAATATGCCTTTTCCAAGCTAATTTATATCACTGGCATCTAGCTTTGGAGATGAAAATATTCTGCTGAATAAGTGAAAAAGTTTTTTTAGAATAGGATCATAGGACGAGTGTACTCTGAGCTATTTCTCATCTCCCTCCAGGGCAAACTTCACAGTCACTACTAGGGAAACAAACTTGACTATTATAGAATAGATATCAAGTGCATTGCTAGACAGGAATCTTCACTGCAGCCTGGTGAACTTCTGATCCAGGAAACAGCAGCATTGATAAGTTTAAAATTATTCATAGTCTATGAAGTTGATCGTAGTTACATAGTAATAACATACACACTTTCATTTGTGTGCCTGTACATTAATGCACACGCACAAATGGGGGAAGAACAGAGTTTCCCGAAGGGCTGGTCATCAAGGAAAGTCTGGCAAGGGCTAGCAAAGCTGCCTCAGTAGTTCAGTTAGCTACAGCTATGTTCAACTGAAGCATAGATTAGAACTGAAGTAATTAGCGTGGGAAAGGTTACTTGCAAATCAGCCTGCAATCAGAAGTAATGCATTCTTGTTGTCTGAAAAAGCAATATATCAATCATAGGCAGCAAGTAGTTACTAAACATTGAGCTTTGGAAAGGCAGATCTTAGTGTTTGGCCTTTTTTTTTTTTTTTTCTTTTTTTCCTAAATGAACCAGTTTTTTTGAAATATCTTGAAAAGTAATTGATGTTTGCTTGAATTCTCTCTGTGCCACCTGTATCTTGAGATTCTGCTGTAGCTCAGTGATGTTAATTAATACTGTCAGCTCCTCACAATCATCATTCAATTATCCCTCGTTCGTGTTTTTTTCCAAAGACTTGGCTTTCTATATGCATATGTGGATTTCTTTTGGAGAAAATTGAACAAATACTCTTTGCTGTTATTGGGATCCCAGATCACATTGTAGTGGTGAAAAACTTTCCCAGTGATGCTAATGTGCGGACAAACAAACCCCTCAGTTTTTAAAAGGGAGGTTAAAAAAAAAAAAGGGGGGGGGGGGGGAGATGAAACAAGGTGCTGGAGATTATTTTTACTGCTTCTCATGAAAAAGACAGCAATAGAGAGCGTGTTTGCTATGCTACATTACGACTGATCTTAGAAGGATACTATAAAAAGCAAAGGCTTCTTTCAAAGGATGACAGTGAAGTCAGTGAAGATTTAATTCAGATATCTTCCAGTGGCTTCAGGTCCCCTTTTTGCATGCAAGACCAGACTTGCTGCTCCATTTTTAAAAAAATCACTGGCAATCTGAGAAAAGATGTTATTATGGAAACAGTGGGAATTTCCAACACAGGATAGCAAAGGATCTGATGAAACCTTAAACTGGCATAAGCAGGAGTAATTTCATTAACATCTGTGTGCAAAATAAATAAAAATAGTTATGTGGTTGGACCTAAGTTTCAGATGGATAGATTTATTCCTTTCCTGGGTGGAACAGAGAAGAAAAAGAACAATAGACTGGTTACTAATCTGATTTTACATGGGTTTGGGAAGAGATGAGTGTTCCTGTTGATAGAGGGTAGAGTTGAAATGTGGTTTCTCTGGTACCAGAGAAACATGGTCTCTGTCAGTTTAGGGGTGAGCAAAGTCCCTTAATCTAAGGCGAGACTGATTGAAAGTGATTTTCTACTTTGAACGGTCATTTTGCTTTAGTAAAGAAACAGTAAAATGTTTTGAAGCCCAAAGACCGGTGATTTACTTCCACTGTGTTGTCAGTGGGATCTTAGTCCAACAAGTAGTATGTCCGGTTAGGGAATAGTTCCTCCCCTTCCACAGGGTCCCACAACTCTGAAATATGACCATGGTGTGTTTCCAAAAGCAGGCTCGAAGTGGATTAAATCTGGAAAGTTGCTATAATGGTCTAGATAGGAATCTTGTAGTAAAGCAGATGGCGTTGACAGGACACTGTTGCATTTTAGCAAGTCCCCACTTTCTTAGACAAGTGGAGCTACACAAGCAGCTTTTAGGATGGCCTTTGGGCACCGAGGAATGAACTAGCTATCACCAAGTCCCAACTTCAGAAAGCAGAAAGGTGTAACGGTCCTCTAAATCTTCCTGGTTCAGCTCTCCTGGGAGCAGCCTGGCTGTTGGGGAGTTAGCTAGCCCTTAGGCTAGAAAATGCTGAAGGATAATCAGCCCTTAGTATTTAACGATGTAAAGGGTCACTATCATTAATGTCACCGTCATTCCTGTGAAGCATCAGTTTAATGAAAAAGTTCACACGGTTGGAAGACTTAACTTTAGAGGTGAATTATTAGGAAAATGATAAAATATAATAAGCATGCTGGGAGGTGTACAAAGGGGTACAAGTAATGTGATAAAATATTTGTCAGAAAGATGATAGTCTGAGAAGAGCTGTATGGAAACAAGATGACAGAATTATTCCCACCTGAAAGGCTGGTATTTCACAACGAGTGATGAACTGTTTGTAACACTGCAGCACACCATGGCATCTCCATATTTATTAAAACATGTTAACCCCTTGAGGTTAATAATGAGGGAGTGTCTGTTAGAAGCCAGTAAACAGGCTATGAAGGTATGCATAAGTTTATGAGAACCCAGATTTCTGCTGGAGGTAAGCAGTAGCCTTAGTAGGTCTCCTGTTGCGGTACTCTGAAAAATCATGTGCCACCTTTCATCCAGTCTGTAGGGACAGGTATCCGCCTTACAAATGCAGCTGTGGTAACATTTGGCAGTTCTTAGTTGCAGCACCAAAGGCCTTTTCACAGAAAGAGCAATTGATATTTTGCAGGATCTACAACCCCAGGCTGTGGTTTGGCAGAATAAAGTGACCAGACTTTCAGGCCTCTTACTTGCTATCCAGTCCTTCAAATAAACCCGCGCGTGCCATAAGTATGAGCACTACTAATCGCAAATGTGCTTTTACTTACCTTAGCCAAGGGCTGAATAGCCTCGGAAGACTCATACCTGCGCATCGTGACAGAATTTGTGCTGTTTATCTCGTGCCTGAGAACACGGTGTTCGTGGGGCTAAATTTGGCCTGTAATTTTGGCCATATGCTAATTATATCATTAGACAGTGGTAGGGGTTGGAAGAGAACTCTGAAGATCGATTCCCACCCCCTTGCCAGAGCAGGATCACCCAGGGCAGGCCACATGGGAACAGATCCAGGAAGGTTTAGAAAGTCTCCAGAGAAGGAGACCACAACCTCCCTGGGCAGCCTGTCCCAGGCCCTGCCACCCTCACAGGGAAGAAGGTTTTCCTCATGTTGAGGTGGAACTTCCTATGTTCCAATTTGTGACCATTGCCCCTTGTCCTATCCCAGGGCACCGCTGAAAAGAGACTGGCTGCTTCTACCTGACACCCACCCTTCTAATACCTGTAAACGTTAATAAGATCCCCCCCTCAGTCTTTCTTCCAGACCAGACAACCCCAGGGTTCTCAGCCTTTCCTCATCAGACATAATCCAGTCCCTTTATCGTCTTCGTAGCTTCTGTCGGACTCTCTCTTGTATTATCCTGTCCCTCTTGAACTGGGGAACCCAGAACTGGACACGGTACTCCAGATGTGGTACTCTCTATGGCAGAGTAGAGGGGGAGGAGAACCTCCCTCAACCTGCTGGACACATTCTTCTCGATGCACCCCAGGATGCCATTGGCCTTGCTGGCCACAAGGGCCCACTGCTGTACCGTGGATAGCTTGTTGTCCACCGGGACTCCCAGGTCCGTCTCCATGGAGCTGCTTTCCAGCAGGTCAATCCCTCACCTGTACAGGTGCAGAGAATTATTTCCTCCCAGGTGTAGGACTCTACTCTTGTCCTTGTCGAAGTCCATCAGGTTCCTCTTTACCCAGTTCTCCAGTCTGTCTGGATCTTGCTGAATGGCAGCGCAGCCCTGTAGCGTATCAGCCATTCCTCCTAGTTTCTTATCATCAGCAAACTTGCTGAGGCTATACTCTGTGCCTTCTTCCAGGTCATTGATGAAGATGGTGAATAAGACTGGACCCAGTGCTGACCCATGGGGAACACCACTAGCTACAGGTCTCCAAATGGACTCTGTTCCACTGATCACGACCCTCTGAGCTCTATTATTTAGCTATTTCTCAACCCTTGTCGCCCTCCCCTCTTCTAACCCACAGTTATTATCATAGAAACATGTGCAGTTGATATTGGGAAACAGCAGAACAGCATTTGTCCAGTTCAAAATACACTTTTAATATAAAGGGCCTTGGGGGAATATTGCTTGGAAAATGTTGTGGGTTTTTTTTAAATAATAAAATGACCTATTTTAGAATTACAATTTTCCATGGGGAAGGTGGTAGGAGGCTTACCAAAGAGGTGGACAATAAGTACAGTCACATTTGCTTCCTAGTGAAAAGATGAGTGGGCTGAATGTATTAGTAAGATAGCACGTGGGATTTTTTTTTTTTCAATTAGTTTCCTGCATACAGGCTGTGTGTCTGCTGTATCCAGATCAGCAGCCAACCCAAACACGCAGATGACAGAGAGCCCACCCAACGTCTGAGCCGTTCCTCAGAAAGCCTTAGGAGAAGAAAATAAAGTAAAAGGAGAACAAAGCTAATAATAATTCTGTTAAGTATCTATCAAGAAAGCACGCTTCAATTACATTACGCTTCTAATACTATGATCCCAAGTAGTGAGATGTGTAGCGAGTGTTATTTGCTATTACTCATCAGCTCCATCTGCACAGATGCTCCAAGACAACCCGTGTGTTAGTGCTTTCTCCTGTAGTAGAGCCTGTCTTCTAGTGACTAACGAATCCCAACTACTCAGCCTTGGTTTGTCTCATGTTTTGTCTGTTGAAACCTTTCTCCTTTTTCAATGTAATTTACAATCGAACTTCAGCAATTAAATGAGTCTTTAACCGCCACATGAGTTTAGGTAGTTGGCAATCAAAGTCACACCTGTTAATGTAAAAATTACATCAGAGTCAGTAGCTAACATGCTGTTCAGATAAAACCCTGAATTAGATGGGGGAAATGTGACTAGACAGTTAAAGGCTGTAATTCCTTTGATGCAAACCCCATTAATGGAGCCACAGTAGTTTATATCGGGTATAAATTTGGCGTTTTATGAGAGATACCTAACCAGAGATATTAAATTGATGTGAAATTATTCCAAATGTCATAGTTGCTATTCTGACATGAAACCAAGCAACACGGTCCTTTCAGTTATTCTCTTAGGCAGCTAATTCAGAATGAATTTAGGGCAGATGAGATGAAGATGAATGGACAGAATATTTAGCCATGGTACTTCATTCGGCCAGTAGCGTGCCCTTTGAAATCCTCGTCCTTTACGGTCTTTAGAGATGATCCCGAAATACTCTGGCTTGTACAGAGCAACATTGCCTCCGTGAACAGCAGATAATTATGAACATGAATTCGCGAGAATTAAGGGTTTGGTTGTTCCTAGGCTTCTGCAAATCCAGAATGCATCTCCAACGTGTTTTGCACGGAGTGTGGCGCAGAAGGTTTCAAGCCCAAAGTTTTTTATTGCAATGCATTGTCGCAATAACTTCCTATAAGTGAATTTAAGAAAGACCAGAGCAGTAGAAAATTTGCAGAGAAAAGGACGCTGTCTTTTATGTCCTTTTATGTCTTGTTATATCCTTCTCAGTTCTGCGTCAGGTTGCAGAAAAGGAGTTTTCCGATCACTTTTACGCACTTTCTGATGCTGCATGGTCAATGATTCAACTTCTCCTCAGATCTTGAATGGAAACAGGAGTGTAAAAGTACCTGTTTTCTGGCAGACCATATGGCGGCTGTTGCTAAGTTTTTGCACAGTGGAGTTAACAACAATTAGATATGTTTTGGGGTGGACCCATTACCTTAGTTTTGGAGAGCATTTTGAAGAAGAAATGTGCATGAAAATACGTATCACCTTTCGAATGAATGAAGTGTTCTTCCATCTCTCCTTTCTCCTCCTCAAGACCGACTTTGTGTTGCATGTGGAATTTCATTCACGGACTTCTGACTTTTCAGAATTTAACTGATACAAATATCCTGTTGGCACCTAGTCTTGATGCACTTAACTCATTCTGCATTTCTTGAGAGAGGGTTTCCTGTTTGAAAAGAGGGCAGTCTTTGGGAAAGTGGGCTCTCCCCTTCTGCACTAATGCATTTTTTAGTTAAGTCTATTTGCCTTTTTTTCTTCTGGGTCTATATATATATAAATATTTTCTGTGTAGTCAGAGGGCAGCTTCAGCAATAGTGTTTGATATTAGTCACCCATTGAAAGAAAGAGACCTAACTGATTACAAACAAACAAACAAACAAAATCGGGAAAGGGTGAAGAATATCCATCAGAGGTGTAGAAAGACAGGGCAATGCTCATAATGTTCGAGTTGAGCATGCAGTGTGAGGCAGCAAGAGGTATGAATGTGATCACCGTCGGAAATAGTTAAGCAGTGTTAAAACTGTCTTTCAAAATGATGCTATAATACCATTGTACAAAACATGATTTAAAAATGTCCATTTCTTATGCACAGTTTCCTGACCTTGAGCTATATGAAGCTGTGAAATAGTCTGGCAAGGAGTGCAGAGTAAGAGACAGATCGGGAATCAGTGCCAGAAGAGCATTCAAGCCTAGGTCCAGGAGGCAGAGGGCCAACGAATTTCTGTATCACGCAGGTCAACCAGCTTACTTTCTCTTGTATATCCTCTTTTTTCTTTCTTCTTTTTTCTTTTTTTTTCTTTTTTTTTTCTTTTTTTTTTTTTTGGTGAAAGAGCAGCTCCCCCCTTCTTCATCTCTTACACAGCCAGAATTCACTCAGCAGTTGTAGAGATAGGTCAGCCTCGTAAATGGAATAAAGTTGTTGTGTCTACATGGGTGAAGGCTGGTGTTCCTGGGTTCAGCATTTAGCTGCATTCCTCAGTTTCGTGGGCAAAACTTAGGACCGAGGCAAACTAACCTTGAAATTCAACAGCTAGGCAACTCAATTTAGTTGCTGCCCAGAGAGAGGACCAGGGGGCTAATTTGATGAAAGCAGTGTTGCGGACAAAGGCCCGGGAGTCCTGGTGGACATCAGGATGACCATGTGCCCTTGTGGCCAAGAAGGCTAATGGCATCCTCGGGTGCATCGAGAAGAATGTGTCCAGCAGGTTGAGGGAGGTTCTCCTCCCCCTCTACTCTGCCCTAGTGAGACCACATCTGGAATAGCATGTCTAGTTCTGGTCCCCCCCAGTTCAAGAAGGACGGGGAACTGCTGGAGAGGGTGCAGCAAAAGGCTACAAAAATGATTAGGGGACTAGAATGTCTCTCTTATGAGGACATGCTGGATATTTTTAGTCCGGAGGAGACAAGAGTGAGGGGGAATCTTGCCAATGCTTATAAATACTTACAGGGTGGGTGTCAGGAGGATGGGACCAGTCTTTTTTTCAGTGGTGCCCAGTGACAGGAAAAGGGGTAATGGAAAAAAAGTTGAACATGGGAAGTTCCATCTAAACATGCAGAGGAATTTCGATACTTTGAGGGTGATGGAGCATGGAACAGGCTGCCTAGAGAGGTGGTGGAATCCCCTTCTCTGGAGACAGAAATGCATCCAAGTGGATTTTGAATATGTGACCTTCTCTAGGTGAACCTGCCTTGGCAGGGGGGTTGGACTTGATGATCTCTAGAGTTCCCTTCCAACCCCTACCATTCTGTGATTCTGTGAATTTCCAGAGGTTGCGGCAAAGCCTCACGAAGTAGGGAAAAAGGACATGTTTTCTGTCCTTCTGTGAAAGGAAAAGGGTGAGAGTTTTGAAGTGGTGATGAGGGGTTTTCAGCCCCTGCAGTGCTAACCAAACATCTGTCTCTCTTGAACCACTTCCCATGGCAGTCTGCATTTGCAAAAATGTTTTTTCATTTGTCGACTCGGAGCAGAACAAACCAAACCGTTTTCCTGTGGCTGTCCACACATGTAGTTTAGAGTTCTTAATAAACAGATGAGGAAGCAGCATGAATAGAGCTGAGGTAGGGAAGATTGAGCTAGAGTAATTATCTGGACTGTGCTGACCAGCAGCTGAGCAGAGATGGAGGGGAAGGTGCAGGCTCCTCACCTTAGTGACAGACAAGTTTCTTGAAGTGGGGCCCAAGTTCTTGATAATACGGTTATATGAGGAATAGCTGATAAATTGCTCTGACTTGCCTAGCTCTGTAGCCCGGACTAACGTGATGATCTCACCCAATCTGCCTCTATCCACATATTTCTTCCATTTGTTCTTGGAGCGCTCTGAGTCCCCTTGCTCAAATGCACAGGCTACAGGTCCACAGGAAAGGCCATTCGGAAGAAATTGTCAGCCTCGTTCTCTGCAAAAGAAGCAGCTCACCTGTAAGAAAAGATAATCAAGTAGAGTCACTTGTTCAGTATATCACTGCCTGCTGCCCTGTTCACGCTGGATGTCCTCCTCCCTGTTGTCAAATGTTCATGCCGCGTTCAATCCCATGCCCGTCCCAAGCTTTCTGAAGAGCAAGATCATTAACAGAGCCCTTTCCTCAAGTTCTTACCTCCTTGTATGAACGTGTACATGTCTACGGTGGTTGCAAGTACTTTTTTTGGGTGGATGGCCTTCCTAGGTCAGTAACATCCCTTGCTTGTTCAGCTTTAAGGTAGTGGTTTTGGGGTTTTGTGGGCTTGTTTGGTTTTTTTTTCCTCACAAATGCTGGCCACAGCATATTCCGTACACTTGTTTGGTTTTCTAACTCGTGCGTTAACGGAGGTACCGGTCCGCTTTGCCCCATTATAGATTACGGACTTGCTGTATGGCAGTAATCCAGCAAAGGGAGACAAGCCTTTCAGTATTTTTTTGGTTATGTTTCAGATCTCGATCTCTTAAGCTGCATTCCTATGCTCATGATTGCAAAGATTTTTTAGTAGATGATGAGTTGTAGGAGAAGGGTGTTCAGTAGTTAAATCACTGGCATTAGACACTGACTGTGACATAGTTTTCTCTGTGATATTTAGCTGTGTTAGCATCTAAAGAAAAGGCAGAAAGAGTACAGTTCCTGCTTCTGTTCTCTGTCTTGCCTGCCGTGACTGTTTGGTATCTCTATGCTCACATATGGCATCCAGTGAAATGGCAGAATATGTTAGGGCCTTCCAGCATTTCTTATATAAGAACAGGAACAAAATAAATTGTATTTTCAAAAATATCGAGCAACTTTTGATTCCTGATGGCTTTACTGGTATTTCTGATTATTCAGCACTTTCTATAATGGGACTTCTTTGATTTCAGCACTCAGTTCTAAGCACCAGATTAAGTTAGATTACTATCTTTACGTTAGCCTGTATAAAATTTTGTGCGTATGTCTGTCTGTCTGCAGTCACGTTTGTATTCATAGTTCATGGTAATAAAAAATTGTATCCATAAATAGGATGTCAGTAAAAACAAAATAGGGGTAGGGAGCCTATTTTGCATCCACAGCTGTCAGATGAGTGGTCGAAGTATGTAGTGCTTATCTTCAGGAAGGTCTCGGGTGGAAATAAACCATCTTGTCTGGATTTCCATGCTGGCTTTTAGGTTCCCATGTGGCCTTCGAGTATGCCCCTGTGCATGAGGTGTCTATGTTCAGTGCCAGTCTAGTAATTAAGCCCTCAGCTGCGAATGATCCTTTTTCACACCCTGCCAGCTTCTACTCCAGCTGACTTAGAAACAGGGACAAAGCTATAGCGCAGCCCCACTTGCTCACAGCTGTTCTCTGTCAAGGTACAGCCTGACCTCAGCTCACTTCTAAGATTGCACGCTAAATAGGGGCAGCTAAAACTGTTCCAAAAAGGAATAAAAAGGAATGCAGCTTTATTTGAGAAGCTGGGCATTAGGTAATGAATTCAGTAGTGGCTTGGGGCTGCAGTATCTCTTTGGGGTTTTTGTTTGTTTGTTTGTTTGTTTGTTTGTTTGTTTGTTTTATCCCCCCAACGCTTAGAGGCATGTTTTGCTTTGGTACCATGAAGCTACTGCATGTAGCTGGAGAAGCTTGTAGTTTTACCAAATGTGAAGGTGAGCTGGAGGAGTAGCTGCCACAACGAATGCCAGTCACCCTGACCATTGTGCTGGCTGTTTTGGGCTCAGCCAGGTGGTGAAGGCTACCAGCTTCAGTAAACCTGAGACTTTGTTAAACCTGGATTTAGTGCATCTTGTTTGACGTGTGTGTGTATATATATATATATAGTCATTTTAATTAATGCTAATTATACTCATGAACCAATTTGGCAATCATTCCGAGGGACAGTGATTCAAGTCAAAGATAATGTCTTTTACCGATGCCTCCATCACAGTGTGCATTGCTTCAGTCAGCTGATAAATGGAAATGTAAATATGCCTGGCTTAAATGCAGAAGAAATAAGGAGAAGATGTATGCCCAGCATTATGCCCAGCGTAAACCTTGAACTCTAGCTCTGGAAGATCCCAGCCCTCAACAGGAGTGGGGATGTCTCATTAGCTGGTATAAGCCATCATGGCCTTGCAGACGTCTAGGGCGTGGATATGGCTGTGCCACATTGCAAAGGGCAAAGCCTTGGCTTACGATGAGACGCAAGCCAACAGCGTGCCAATCGCATCCTGGTCCGCGTCAAAAGAAGCGCGGCCGGCAGATCGAGAGAGGCATTCTGTGTCAGAGAAGGTATTCTATGCTTCTATGACTCCAGGTAATTTACTCCCAGTGTTAGCTTTGAAAGGGTTTACAAAATAAGACATGCTGGGTCTCCATTTCCAGCATGTTTTATTTAACTAGTTTCCAGGTTTTGCATTACTATCTCTTAAATATTTGCTGTCTTGAGGAAGTATTTCTGGTTGTAGTTTCTTTCTCAAGTCAAGACACTAAATAAGGATTTGTCTTCTGAGCATTGTAATTTTTAAGACTGCGGAAGCAGAGAATGTCATTATTTTTAAGCCTGTGAAAATCCACATTTAGAACATAGTACAGAAAGCTGCAGGCAGCTGGGTACCTTAGTTCCCTTTGTTGGGGCTGGAACATTGAATTTAGGGATAAAAAGACACGTTTTGAATCAGCTATTTTTAGAAGACAATTATAATAGAAGGGAGGATGGTTCCTGTGATTATTAGCACAAGAGATTTTTACACCTCTGGGCTGCCTGCAAGGACAATTATGAAAAGCTACTACCATCAGACACCCATGGGCTAGACTTCAAATCATGATTTGTTCCTAAAACAAGCCTTTAAACAGCACAGCTGTTGGTGTTTTTCTTTGCTGCAGGAAGGCTGCGGTATTGAGAGAGTTACCGAGTCGGTTTCTTCACCCAGGGAAAACGCTGCACGTCTGCACAGTGGACAGAGAAGACTTAAGAAGCCCGTCTTTGTCCTGAAGGGCTTTCTGGCTATATAGTGGATTTCAGGACTCAAAGTTAGTGAGGTATGGTTTAGGGGTTGATTTTTACCAATGCTGAGTCGGTATCGGTGCTAGTCCTTCCTTTTTCTCAATCCAACAGCCAGAACAGCAAGTTTTTCTCAGTTGTGCCTGATCAGATCTGGGTGGAGACTGAAGAAGATAGGGTGTGATTTATAGATGTATAATTTTACCAACACGTTCCTATGTAGCATTTGCTTTCATTTGGGTCAAGTGGATGGAAGCCCTCGCACGACCGCGTCCACGGTTAGGCTGTTCTGTCATTTCTGGATATAAAGAATGATGGTGTTGCCGATGATATACCATATGTGACAAGTGCCGTATTTCTTGGCTTTGCAAGATGCCATTCAGGATGCGTCATCCTGTCCCCGCTTGCTTAGCACATCCTGCTTTCCCCATGTCCCACGTGCAGTACCTCACCAATTAAAAAACGTAATAATCGACGTGGCACTGGTCTATAGTTTGATCCAATTTCGGTGGGGTCTGCATTCCACAAAATAAAGTGTGTAGCCCCAAGTAAAGAAAAAGAAAAGTCTGAGACCGAGATGACTGCTTTTCATGTAACGGTCCCACTGAAGTCATATTGTAAGCTTGTGTGACTGAGGTGAGCAGTTTGGAGTCCTTAGGTGGAAGTACAGGTTTGAGCCATTGCCCTCAAAAGAGCATTTACCGGTGTTGTAAAGATATCACTGAATTGCTCCAATTTTATCTCCGAACGCCAGGGACTTCCAGCCTGCAATCGTTTGGCTTCCTGCAGAGCCTCAATACGTCAGACAAAAAGTGGCTCAGCACATGGCCCTTCCTCTCGTGCCTTTTTTTCAGAAGGTATTTAGCAGGAGGCGGTTTACTAAGGAAATTATTTTGTTCTTTTTACTACTCTTCTTGCCAATGACGAACAGCAGCAGAGCAAAGGGAGAACGTGAAGAAACGGGAAGCGACTGCTGAGGTGGCAGCAGGAAGAAGGCAAGATATTTTTAATTGTTTGGGCCTTTTTTCTTTTTTTAAGGAAAAAAAAAAAAAAATCTATGGTGATAGCTGTTTCAGCTGCCAGCCTCTTTATTCACATGAGTTGTGTTTCTGATACCCAGGAGGCAAGAGCGGACATGGTGAGATCATCATCATGTCTTTCTTAGGTTAATCACACGCTACAGCAAATTTCTGTTACAGTAATGACTGGTTAGGCTCTGCATCCTTCTTCTCTAATTATATGCCATTTGGAGTATTCTTTTCTATTAGGATAATGCCTATAAAAGACAATGGATATGTCCTTTGCCAGGTGCCTGTTATATATAGATTTATTCCCTTCTCTAATACTGAGCCCAGCGTCTTCATTAAAGTAATATGATATATGAGGAGAACTTAGTGTTTCAGATGCTCTGTGAGAGCTGAGACGTTATTGTTGAGGTTTACCTTACGCAAAAGACTTTCTATCGGCTCTTCCAAGGCAAAATTTCCTTGCAAGGTTGGTTAAAAAAAAAACAAAAACCAAAAAAAACCAAAAAACCAATTCGCTTCTCTGGGCACTAATAATATGGTTACTCCGCAGCAAATCAGGCCTGATTATCTAGGGTGCTACCACCACTTCCGGGGCTACTTCAGCCATGTGATGAGTGTTTGCATTCAGTGCACCGAGGGAATGTTCTTAAGGAGAAGAGCAACGCGAAATGACGGAAATTTGCTTTTGAGAATCTGAAAGCATGCTAGAAGTAGATAACATCCCATAGAACCGTGCTTTCCAAGACACAACTACTCAGCAGCAGCTGTGCTTTCCTGACCACCCAAAATGTGATTTTGGTCTGGGTCCAGCTCCCGATAGATGGATGTCTACTTGTCTTGGTTTGAGTTAAAACAGAACTAATTCTGTTCAGTGATTTTACTTTTCAGTTCAGTACTTCTAACTAACAGAACTTTCTGAAGTAGCAGACTGTTTTCACAGGCAGCGTCTGCTGCGAGCAGTGATAACACCCCATGTTTAGAGTTACTATTAAGGATTGATATGCAGACCAAGGCCACTGCTGGATCTTGTGTACCACCTTGGGGGGCGCAGAAAAGTAAAAGGCCGCACCTGCAGGGAGGAGCGGACAGGGCAGGTGACCCCAAACCGACCAACGAGGTATTCCATCCCATATACGTCAATATTGGGTATAAAGCAGAGGGATACGAGGGTTCTATAGGGTTTTTTTCCTACTCAGGTTTTCTTCCTACTTAGGGGACTTCCTACTCCCGGGCTCTTTTTCCCTCTTGGACTGCTTCCTCGGAGTATCCAAGGAGGACCCTGTCCGTTCTGCCTTCGATCCCGTGTTCCTGAATCCGGTAGCAGAATCCAACTCCTGAACAGCTCCCGTCCGCTGCGGGGCCCAGGCTGGGACCCCCGGTGCCTTCTCTACAACACCAGTGGTGACGGTGATGTAATTACCATCAGGGGGGTTGGGTTTGATACTGGTTTTGCATATATTTGTACATATTCTATTTTATTATTATCATTAAAGCTGTTCTAGTTTCCTTTTCTAATCACAAGTCTCTCTCCCTT
>JANIJG010005398.1:0-16104 GCA_024611175.1 Megaceryle torquata
AAAAAAGGAAAAAAAAGAAAAAAAGAGAAAAAAGGGAAAAAAGGGAAAAAAGAGAAAAAAAAGAAAAAAAGGGGAAAAAAGGGAAAAAAGGGAAAAAAGGGAAAAAAGGGAAAAAAGGGAAAAAAATGGAAAAAAGGGAAAAAAGGGAAAAAAGGGAAAAAAAGGAAAAAAGGGAAAAAAAGGGAAAAAAGGGAAAAAAGGGAAAAAAGGGGAAAAAAGGGAAAAAAGGGAAAAAGGAAAAAAAGGAAAAAAAGGAAAAAAGGAAAAAAGGAAAAAAAAGGAAAAAAAGGAAAAAAAAGGAAAAAAGGAAAAGAAGAGAGGCAAGCAGCAAAACAAAAACAACAGAAAATTTTTATATTAAAACTCTAAAACTCAATCATTAGACTCCACACCTGTGTTAGTGTGGTATGAAACTTTAGGTACTCCTGGAAAACTCTTCTTGAGTGCCTATCCAAGAAAATAATATATCACAGGTATGGGATAGGTTTGCTTCTCCAGTAAAATTGTCATTATTGATAATTTCAGTAAGGATACGTGGAAGAGATCAAAAGATATTAACTATGTGAGAATAACTTCTAGACTGTATTAAGCTGTGGTGGTACGTCAGGCCTATCCTGTAAAATAAATGTGGAAAACAAAAAAAAAACTCAGGTGATTTGCTAATTTGCCTGAGACATCAAAGCCACTACACTTTATATTGGTTAATTAGAAAAAAAAAAAAAAAAAGAAAAAATTTATGAAGAGGCTATGCTGTTACAGATTCTCTTCACAGTTCTTTCCAGGAGACCTCTGGAGAGATTTCTCTTTCTAAAAATCATAACTGATCTCAGAGACTTTTTAAAAGCTGCAGTGAGGTTCTCCATATAAAACGTCTATTTTCTATCACAGGAAAGTATTTCTGATCAATGTCCTTACAATGCACATTGTACTGGAATAACTTAAGTGCACTCATGAATAAACAGATGTCCACCTTGTTAAAGGGTGTGAGGAAAGAAACAGACTTGTGCAGTTAGAATAGTATTGCAAATGTCAGAAGTAGAAGTTCAAATTCCTGCAGTGCTAAACAGGCTATTTCAACTCTCGGTGAGATTGATATATAAGACAAGGTGCAAGAATACTACAAATTTTATAATCAATGACACATTACCCTTGCTGTAGGTATTGCTGAGTTTTAGCTCATGTTGTCAAACACTATTTGAGGGCTCATGGCACTGACAATAGTCAGTGTGACAATCATCATCATCATTATCATTAGCAGCAGTAAGTACTTTACCCTTCCAAAAGGTTGTGAAAACATCATCCAGCTAGCCATCCACAACTCCTGGGTGGATCAAAGTATTATAGTTCCCTTTAATGTATAGTAAAATTAAGACAAAATAATGGTGAACAACTTGCTCTGCAATTAGAATTCAGATATTTCAATACTGAAGAGAAACTTGGCTCCTTCTCTACAATACCATCAAACACCATGATGTGCTTCTGACAGTGGTTTCTGTTAAGGCACTCTCAGCACACAATGGCTAAAGAAGTAGTTAACACAGCTATAGAGCTGGAAAGGACTACCTTTCAGCATAAAATTTCAATGAAGTCTTACAGAACAAATATTTTTTGTCTTTTTTTTTTTTTTTTTTTCCTTAGCACATCAGAGGATGAGAGAGAGTGTAAAGTGTAAAGTTAGAAGGCAGAATGTGGTAAAATTGGAAAAGTGTGGGATTAGATACCAGTGATTCCAGACTGTCAAAAGGCTGAATTATATGTCTTCTTGAAGATGTTTTCCATGGCTACTAAGTCTTGAGAAATCCTGAAAGTCTCCTGTTTTGAATACCTCATTGTTTTGAATGTGGAAGACTAAAGTTCTATTGATTAAGGATTTTCGACATGGAAAAATTAGGAATCAGTAAAAAAAGAATTAGATGTTACTATGAAACTAAATACCAGTGATATGGTACTGGTTATTTTATCACTAAAGAGATGATTGCTGAGCTGACTGGGAAGTGTGACAGGTGGCTCTTGCAAGATGCAGGAAAGCAACATTTTAAATTTTCTGTTATTTTCTGCCCTTCCTTAAAAAATACAGTTACAAACATTATAACTAAATGATAAACCATACACAATCTCAATGGCAATAACATATTTCCATTGAAAACCTTGCTGATTTTTGAGACATTTTATGTTTTAAAATGCCAATTTCCTTTAAGTTTTACTGAATAATCAGCATAGCCTCTTATTTATACTGTTATTTACTGCAGCTATTTTTACATCCTCTGTTGCTGACAGTCTATCAACAAATACAGTCTCTTTTCAAGCAGTATTGATCAGACTAATTAAGCCAATATTGCAATTTATACTGCATGGGAAGTTAACAAGCCCCTTTTATCCTAGGGACTGATACAAGCTTAACATGATTGAAATGAATTCTGATTTAATATTACACCTACTACTAGAAAGGGATATCTTGTTGAAGATGAGAGGTCTAATGAAAGTACTATGGACTTTTTTTGAAGCTAATTTAGGACAAACTTAGGTATTGACCTTAAAGAGCTTGAGATGTTAATTCATTCCTACAGTCTACATTAGCAATCATTACATATAGAAAAAAAAATTCATCACAGAAGCTCAGAGGCCAATATGTCTTATGTAATTATGAGATGGCCAAAAGGATGACTGTGATAAAAATAAAGACACCAAAACACATTTATTTCACTTTCTGATACTGTTAGCATTTTCTGTCTTAGAAATGAAGATTTAACCAAATGCCCCGGTCAATTCATTTTTTCAATGTAACATTAAATGTTTTTAGCATAAATGAAACCAGGTACATGAACCTCATTTTTGAAGTAATATAATATTCAAACACACTGAATCTGTTGCGCAAAATATGACAGGATGATCAAAAACATTTGCATACTAATGGGAAGATCGAGACCCCTTAGGTGTGTCAAATACTTTTTTTATCTGCATTTTGCCTTCCAGAGATTTATTCAAGACTCAGTTGTTCATTGTTTTCAGACTGTTTACACCACAGATGACTGTCAAGCCTATTTATTTTTTTTTAGGCTCTCTCATCCTTATTTATATATTTGTAAAAAAAAAAACCAAAACCAACACCCACCCAACTTCAAAAGGCAGTATAGTGCTCTGAACCATTTATTTTGTTCCTTTGAGCTGGTTATAGGGGCCAGGGAACCTCTGGGCTGAATTTTTCTTCAGATAAGTGAAAAGGAAGATAAAAAAAAAAAACAACATACTTTTACTCTATGTCTTTTACAGATTTTCAGTTTTAGCCAAGATTCAACTATTACAATCATGGATACATCTCTCATGCCACTGATAAGGTTGTGGCACCCTGAAAAGTGGCTCAGCTCTTAGAAAGTTAGCAGCAGTTTATGTCCTTGCAGTGGGAAGGGTAGAACAGGAAGATGTGTAATCAGCATATAAATATCATATGAAGGTATTTCACTACACAGGGAAAAGATTACTAATTTTGAGCAGTAATAGCAACTCAGCCCCTCCATGGAGGCATGGCAGCATAAACACTTAGAATCAGTTCCCTCAGTCTTGCTCAGAAGGAAGTAAATTGCAATCAAATTGGAGGTTATGCAAACAGAAATACAAAGGCATTACTCGGGCCTAGCTGGCTTGAATGATGTTCTCCAGTGCGTATAGTGACAAGAGATTTCACTGCTTTTAAGAAGCCTCAAAAAGAACAATTTCTTCAACCGTTCTCATCACGTACTAGATGAGGAGTATAAGAAACATGTAACCCTGCTGTTGTCAGGGATGTGATCTCAGATCTTGCTTTTCTCACAAAGCTTTTATAAATGAGAATAAATAGCTTTAGTAACAAGTCTTGTCTGAACCGTGACTCTCTCAATTATCAGAAATAGATTAAAATGCTATACTTTATATATGTTATTTTCCACAGGCATCTCAGGAAGTTTTAGTTTTTCACTGCAGACTTCTGCAAGAATGAGAAGACTTAACTGCTGTTCTCTCTAATAAAAATTATTCTACAAGCCAAAGGTTAGACCTAAATATTTTCAAAATCGGGCACAACTGGATATGAGATATCTCTTTAGAGATCTGTGTTGTGCTGTACTTTAAATGCTTAAATAAATAATATATCTTAAATAAATAATATATATCTTAAATAAAAAATATTTCTGAAACAACACATTAGAACATAAGATGCTATTCTGTTAAGTCCTTGGAAAGAAAGCATTCCCTTCTGATGGAGGCTCTTTCTACTTCCCCCATCAACTTAATGAGCAGTTAGTAGCCAACTGAATTGGACGTATCCTGTTGCCAGCACAAGTACAAGGTCCTGGTTCCGTTCACTAATTTTCATGCCTCTATTCCAGGCCATGTAAAGCAAATGACTAGCTAAAACCAAGAGATCAACAGGTTGAGGTGCAATTATTTATTTTTAGCTAGTCTTAAAATGTATCTAGAATGAAATGGGACAATTAGTCAAAAACAGTAAACATGAACTGACCTTATGAAAGTATATCTTCTTCTGTTACTGTCCAGGTAAGTTATTTCACTTTAAAAGAAAACGTTCACAAATATCTTCTTTACTTGATATACTTTTCAAAACTCACCACCAGCAATCATATTAATGCTGCACCATAGACTTTTCAAAGCAAACATTATTTTCTCACTTTGTGAAACTATGTCAAAAGGTTAGCTGTCAAACACACCCCAGTTTCAACCAGTCTAGCATCACAATTAAGCACAGTTAAGCAGTCTGATTTAGAAATTTGTCATTGCTCCATGAGGTCAGTTGCTCTGAGAAACTGTGGTTAGTTCCTGAACAATATTAATCTTGAGAATCCACTCCTTGTGACAGCTTCTCACATAGAGAACAGAGTAGGAGGAGATGACCTGACTGGAATATTTATGTACTTGTTGAAGCTAGGTAAACCCTGAGGAACGTATCAACAGAGAACAATGTGGAATAACTCCAGAAATATAAAAGTCCCTTCCATTCTAAATTCAGAATATCAAAAAGTTTACAGGTTTTGACTTTCTATTGTTTAGAATATTGAGTAGTAATTGTGTTGTAATTTAATTATGGTTTAAATACACCTCAGATATTTTTGGAGGAGAATGCATGACCGATGGAATCAATTTGGCCAATGAGAAAAGCAAAGAAAAAGATTGTTTTACTTAATTCTAGTCCCAGACTTCCTGACTAATTTTTTTTTTTTTTCCCCCCTTAACACATAAATGGTTTGGAATTTGGTATTCTTTCATATTTTTGTCTATTCTATAGCATATTAATATAATTATGATAAGTATTGCTATTTTTTTTTAATCTTTGCTTTGACGTTTCTTTTGTTCCAAGTTAAATAAAATGAGGAGGGTTTACATCATGTAACAAATTGCTCTGGATGTTGACACAGGCAGTAGAAAGTAAATAATATATGGATGCTAACAAACCTTATTTTGTAATTGACCAGCAACACTCAGCAAGATCCAAGGGAAAAGGAAAAACTAACAATAGGTATTTCATAAAGTTTCTGGCTAGCTCCTCAGCCAATGAGCATCAAAAGGCCTTCACTAATTTCTGATGATCTGGCCCTATGTTTTAGGAAATATCTCAGTTTACACACAAAATCAAAAGGTGCAGAGTATTACAAAACTTTAGCTGTTCAAGGAATACTCACTCTGCAAACAGTCAGCATTTAGGAGGTCTTGGCACTTATCATGGCATTTGACACCACATTCAGTGCATCTCATGCCTTGTCTGGCTATGCCCCAAAGTAGACCTTCACATTCGTAACAGTATGTGGGAGTTGTAGCTGTCCAAACTTCAAAGTTATGAGGTGTAGTTGATGATATTGGATAGATCAAAGCCTGCAATGTCTTCCTGAAGACATGTATTTTCTGTTAGGTAAGAAAAAAAAAAAAAAATCAAGACTTCAGTTGAAGTATTAATACAAGTGGACTGGAGTCAAATATATGTCATTATGCTTACAGTGTTACAAAATATCAGAATATACATAGAAGTATGAATTAATTTGAAAAATGCTGATTTACTCATTTTGCTTTGCACTTTGGAGACAGAAGAACCCTTTTGACTGATTATGGAAACAGGAGAGTTAAGATGGAATCGTCAGTCAATTTACAGTCCTATATATTTTTATATTTTGAGGCATTCTATTCACTGGTGCATTAAGTAACTATCTAGCACATTACTTCCGAATATTTAAACATTTCCTACAGAAGCTTAGACACACTGCACAAAATATACTCTCATTACATACAGTACTATCCTTTAACACCTAGTGTCTATATAATCTCATAAAATAGAAGTGGGCCAATTTTATGGTTCTGTTTTGTTGCATTCCTATAATAGCATGCTCACTACTTCCTTTTTAAGCACCAAGATGCTTTCTACCTATAAACAAGAATGATCCATACTCTCAAAAATTCATACCTATTTCTCAGACTGTTTTGGCTTGTTCATGACCAGTTCTAGTACAGTAACAATTTAAGGTTATTCACAAAATGCAAACATGGCTGCCACTAATGCATTAGAAATTCCAGACCTGTTCCTTTATATATGGTTTTTTTGTTTGTTTTTAAAAAGAATAGATCATATTAAAAAAGGTAGCACAGTGGGAAGTGGGATATTTCTGAAAGTTTGTCTGTCCACATCATCATCTTGTGCAGATATAATGCAAGGTAGCTTTATAGCTGTGTGTCTGCAGCAAATGGGAACATTTTGGAATTTGTGTAGTTTACAGATTACACTCTTGCACTCCTGAACTCTAGTAGTATCAGTACAAATCCTGCCCTTTCACCCTGTTCAGCTTCACTGGGTTTTGGGTTTTTTTTCACATTTTAGAATATTACCAGGAACTTTTATCTATTTCAAGAATGCCAGTAAGTAATGAAACATCAGAGCTCAACATGCCTTGAAATAGACAGCTGAGAATAAATGAAGGTTTCATCTGAAAACCACAATTTGCATATAGGTTTTGCTGATGAACATGATCTTTCCCCTGTTGTTAATAAAGCAAACTGCAATTATAAAGGAGAATGTTATCTATCTTACTGTTTGCGGGCTTTCATTCCTAATACTGTTCTCTGTTTAAATGTATCTATTATATACGTTCACTGAGCTCTGGTCATGGCAACATTTAGTACTGTTAATATATAAATATATAATAGTTAACTATCTGCTTATACTCTGAAGTTTGTTTCTGTCACCTACTATTTGAGAGATTTTTTTCAATGTCATCGATGTATTATTTTCATAAACTTGCATCTCCGTCTCCTTGTTCAGAAAAGCAATTAAATGAATGCTCAACTAAAAGCATATGTTTAAGTGCCACTGAAGTTAATACTTTGACACTGCTTAAAATGCCTTCAGATCAGTGCCTGAGAACATACAAACTCACTGTCTTATGAATGTGTTATACCAGGATAGCAGCATTGGGTGGCAAATCTCAAAGCATTTAACCACAGGTTTTAATTTTTGCAGTAAGTGGTGTTAGATTTTTAATAGAAGGCTTTACTTCAAGGAATTTCCATACTGAAACTAATGAGCCAAATAACACGCTTCCAGCAAAGTCACTAATATTCCCTCCAGAAAAATTTAAGGGAGAGTAAAAACCAGAAAAGCTTTAGCAGAGGAGTAACTTGCCCTAAGGAGTTTTTCTTCCTAACTCTCATTGGTAACTGCACTTCATCTGGTTTTGTGGAAAGTATCTGGAGAATTCTTATATGTCTGAAAATTATCTGTTTTGTTTTCAGACTTTGCTCTCCTCAGTTATGCTTTAGGGCATTTAAGTTCTGCTGGCTACTTACAGACCAAATAGAGAAGTATTATCTTTCATGTGTCTTAAGTATCTTGTAAGTAGTTTTACTGGCTACACCATTAAAGTTATCCTTGGAAGAGTAACCACTTCCTTTTAGTAAGATTATAGAGGGCTGGCATAAGACAGGCTTCTCTTATTTACCTCTTCTCTGTATTAGTTTTTTACCTTTTCTTATCAAATTAACTTTTATATATCTAAATCTTATTTGTTGTCTGCCCTTGGACTTACATTTTTATTTAAAGATTTCTTAAGAAATACCTATTTCTGGTACACAATTTTTCATATGGCCTGGCGCAAATGGAGGCCAAAGAGTATAATGGCATAAAAATACATTCAATTTATTTTTTGCTTTCCATTTCTCCTGAATCATAGTTCAGTAGTTTCTCCTGATTGACAGCAAGCATTGAAGAAATGTTTGTCCTGAGCTGTCCACTTGGATTTTGGTCTTCTTTTTTAGCTCCTGAACAGTACCACTTAAGTCAGAAGCAATAAGCACAGTTCAAATTACTCTTTCTTGTCCTGAATTTGTTGGCAATTAATATTTTCTCCAGAACTTACACCTTTAGCCTTCCAAAGTCACAGCCTGGTAGCTTTTGCATGTGGGAAAGCATGTAAATGAATACTTGAACCTGTATTTATTGTCATAAAAGGTAGTAATACTTATAAATTAATTATTTAGTAGATGTCTTAGTAAAGCATATGAAATATCTTAGGGTCTTTTACTGACCTTAGATACTTTTGTAACAGCTGGAAAGTAGATGGAAAAAGTCTTTGTTTTGCACCAATTGCATGGCATAAATTTGTGGCCTTTAATTTCTTTTTAATTTCTTTTTTTTTTTTAATAATGAAGTTCTTAATTCTACCTATCTTTGTTGCTATTTTGAGATACTAGAGCAAAATTACTGCTTCTGCTGGAAGATCATTTCAAACAGCAGCTGTCCCCTACCTCATCAATCCATCCCTGAGCACTACCAAACTGTTCCTTTATGATTACTGTATAAGCACAAAAGTTCACAATAAATTGGAGAAGAGTGATTGACATATACGTATACTTGTGCTGTAGGTTTCAGTTCCAAGAATATCTGTCAACATATTCTGCTCTTCCATTCTTCTACTATGCAGCTTAACAACAGTGTAAGAAAAATGAAACATTTTTTCTCAATGTAGAATATGGTCTAGAAAGTTGCTTGCACTATCAATTTAAGAAACACAAAAAGGGGGTTTTTATTCTTTCATCATAATGCTTTTACTTTTTTCAGCCACCTAAATCTGCTTACATCACACCTTAAGTATTCCTGAATAAAATGATACCTTTTGTGTTTAAAATAAATTTCTTTTGCAAAATGTAAGTTAACTCAATAGTGGAAAACCACAATGGACAGATTTTATTAGTTATGAGAATATGATTTTTCAAAAGATTCTCCTGGCTGCTTCTTTTACTAGTTGAATATTTCTTCATCTGGAATTATGCATGTTATTAGCAGGACTTGCATTTACAAAATAAAACAGTGTCCCAGCCACCTAGAAGGACTGGGAGAAGAGAGTCCTGTCATTCTATAATTGTACTCGTGGGTGATGAAGACACAGACGCTGAAAAGACTGCAGGTAAAGCATGATTTAAAAGAAAATATTTCCCCAATTTTTTGTAAAACAAAAGTTTCTTGCTTAGTATCTTCTGACTGTCGTGGATATGAGTCAGCAGAAGCAAACCTGGTGGATCACTGTGGATCAGGCAGCAAATTCTGCTCAAGATCACTGAAAGCTCCTACACAATAATGGAACGGTTATACACTCAGTTTTATCCAGTTTAGAATGTCTAAGGCTGAAATAATTTTTAAAGAGCTTTGAACAAAAATTTCCCCATTATTTAAGTGACTTAAACTTGCCATTGAAAATACTTACCATTTCATCATTGTCTATGGATGTCCTGATGAGCATGGCCATAGAAATACCAGATTTTCGAGCCGCAAGTGTCTGTTCAAAGCAAATGCAAAAAAAGTTACAAATTATACTAGTAACTCCAGTTGTTCTATCTAATGGAAGACAAATACTACTTGAATATGTTATAGGAATTAAGAAAAACTGTAGGAGTTAAAAAAACTTAGTGTTTGCAGCATACAACTTTAAGGTTTCAGTACATAATGCAAGCACACTTTCCATCATTATTACTGTTTCTTTCATCAGTGCCTAGCTGAACTGCCATTTCTGATACAAAACCTGTTATTCAGAGGTCTATGATTCACTTTTTTTTTTTTTAAACCACAGGCTGTCACTGTTCTTCCGCTTCGCCAACCAAATTAGCGTGGTACAAGGATAAGCATCCTGCCCTGATTTGGAAGCTGTCTGTGCCTGCAGCAACATAGGAGATCATTTTGCAACAGTCTTACAGTTCAAGTTGTCAGTCTGGATAATTTTTTTCTAAGTCAATGAGCATTTTTAAACTCCGTGTATGTATAGAATACTACTTGTCTATAGGAAATCTAAAAGTAATTTTTTTTCTTAAAGATAATATTCATTCAATACTATGAAAAGCTATATCGAGAAACACTCTGGTTCTTGGAGGGGAGGAACTCTGTCTAAACCTGTCCTCTTTTGTCCACATGATGTTAAGGTTATATGAAAACCTCTCAGTTATGAAGTTTATGTCCTATGTTGTAGAGACAGTCGCTTTTGCTCTAGCATACTACACGCAAAGGCACTCAAAATAAAATATTTTAAATATACAATAAACAAGGAAATCTTATATTCCTTACTGCAATATCCCTTTAATTTAAACGAATCCTTGAGAATTAGAGAGTGTAAAGATCAGAAGCAAAAAGACCCTGGGCAAAAGAGATCTGTGTTTTCCAAATAATAATTCAACTCTGTCACTTCTGCTATCAGTAGTCCTTTTAATATGAGAGAAACAGATATAGTTAATATTCTGTACAGTAGACTAAATCATAACACTGCTATATTACTGTATTTTACCTGCAAAATTGGGCTCATGCATCATTTTCCCTATTCTAAATCACTCCAAGTGTTCCTGTATACTTATGCTTTATCTCTGTTCTTCCATGATCCAGCATCTGCTTTGTCATGCACTGCTGGCCTCATTGTCTAGCAGTGAGGATGATCAATTATACCACCCACTAACTTTAAGTCTGTTGTGGCCTTTGTTGGGAGGCTACAGATTTTTACCTTACTGTAAACTGGGTCCTGTAGTCCACCATCAGAGAGTTATTACAGCAAAAGTTTCAATGATATTTTGCATATGGCATTCTTCTTTTTGTGAAATGCATAGGGGGTCAGAAACAATTTAGGCTTACATGAGCAGAGGAATGGCATCATTAATCCTTGGATGGAGAGAGAGTTCCAATTTCTTCCCATTTTATAATTTTAAAACATTGACATAATTAAAATGGATTTTTTTTTTATTTAGAGAAATTAAGACTGTTAATTTTAAATGTTCACTTTCCCCTGAGACAATACTCATTCAATTTTCAGTAAGTTTCCCTTGATAATAATTAAACTTGCAGATAGACATAAAATTATTAATCTTGTGAAACCAATTATAGGGTAAGAAGCCATCCCTGACACAGAAATATTTGATATGATCCATCACTGTCTTATTATAGTTAATATGGGATGCAAAGAATTCCATCCCCATCTTCCTCCCCCCCCCCCTTTTCAACTCTCTGCAGCTTACCAGGTTTATGCCATTAATTTGCTATCAGTTTTCCCACTCTTATTAGTAAGTAAATAATTCAATAATGATGTTTGCTTTTCTGTGACCGTCTTTTCCTTCTGTTTCTGTGAAATTCCACTGGTATGCACCAGTGAGACTGACAGTGTCAGAAAAGATGAAACAGAGCCCAGGCTTTGTCTTTTCAAACTCTGTGTGACAAAACTTAATTCTCCAGGACCCACACATCAAAGTGAGAAATGCCAAGCAACAGTGTATTGGGAACACTAAGGTTGAGTAGTGTCTTAGGTTTAAAAAGATTCATTTTAAATGCCCCATCTTCTGATCCCTCTTGAAGTACAGGTTTCTTCTCAAAGTCTTGGAAAGTAGCCATTTACATTTACTTGCCTGCAGTATGTTAGTTTTAGTTTTGATCTCTAGTCTTCATGTACCATATACTTATATACTTAGGAAGAGATTTGGTCCTTTTAGGTCTAAAATACACAACACTGGCTATTCCAGGCTATAAGGCAATGTAGACTATTGTCAGGCCAAGAATACAGAGGGCATAACAACATTAACCTTGAATGTAGGGTAGCAAATGCTCCTGTGTTCTGTCCTCCAGCAATATATTGAAGTACATGAGCCAGCTGAAGAACTGCAGTTTCATGCTATCAGTGTATGTCAATAAACAGACACTATTTACTGTGAGAAATGGGAAAGTATGGAAACAATTTTGACCCTGTCATGTATCCCTGAGGCCCAGTTGTCCCAAGGGGTACTCCTGGAACCATGTAGCTTAACTCTCTTGCTCCTTAGTTAGAAATGTGTCTAAAATCAGTACAGTGTCCTATATAAAATAGTACACTCTAATAGGAAACAGATAATTAGGCTGCTCTTTATAAAGTGTCTGTCATGTTGGAAGGATAATAGAAGAAAGTGGTATCTAGAGGTGTTTTGATAAACCAGTAGAGTTAATAGTCATCATGGCTTAAATTTACAGATATTTTAGTGAAAAAACTCACAAGGATTATTTCCATTTATCTGTCACTATCAGAAAACACTGCATCTTCAAAAGAAAGCCCATAAATCTGTCTGTTCTGAAATACTGTAGCTGGTGATAATTCAACAGTTTGAAGCACTGAACACACAGAGAACAGTGTCTGTTCTTAGGGATGGAATGAAAGGAGGAGTATTTTGCAAAGAGAAAAGGGAAAATGCTGACAGACTCATTTATGGGAAACAAGGTGACAGGTTATGAAAGTAGCAAGAAAACTTTTCCCCCTACTGCCTCTCTGTTTTTGAATAGTACCAAGGAAGAAAGGTAAGTGCAGCTAATCATCTGGAGCCTTAAGAAGTCCAACATGCCAGAGTATCAAAAGAACAGGGTAAGCAACAGGAACCTCAAGCCTTTTATCAAGCTCCTTTAATAGACCTAAGAGTTATTCAGCAGCTTACACTTGCTCACCCTTTCAAATTGATATTCTGATACTATCTCATGTCTTCCTTTATATGATGAATCTGACCTGCACATTGTCAAGATCTCCATGCAGGTACTATTGCATCATTAACATGTGGAAAAATTTTTAAAACAAACAAACAAACAAAAATAAAACAAAAAACCCCACAACAAACCAAAACCAAGCCCAAAACAAATTAAACAAAACAAAAAACCCACAAACCAATGAAACAGGAAGAGAAGATGATAAAGCAGAATGTTGTCTCTTTAATTTCAAAATATTTTTCCAAATCCTTGATACAGGATTTAAAATAACAGTCTCCTTCACACTCAAGCCCTTTCAGACCTCCTAATAACATCATTTACATTGTCTTATGCATTACCTCCAAATGCGTCCTAGTATCTTAAATAAATTAATATAATTAGAAGTTATTCTAGAAAAAACATTGAAGTATGTTCACATAAGTAAAAAATAATTAAGACTCAAGCTACAATTAAATGTTAAATGAAAAATTGTGTGGGTGAAAAAATGAGCCACGATAAAATAAAAGAAAGCTGTGTTTTGAAAAGATAAAGTAGCAAGGAAGAAGAAGCAGGCAAGCTAACATTTTGCAACTGGTCATGAATGCTGCATGGGTCATTCAATACTCTTTCCTCTATTTTTACAGAGGGTTTCAGGTTTCCTGATCATCTTTTCCTTCATTTTTGTTTTTCTTTAAAAACCAAAATAACCAGGAAAACCAAAACCAAACAATGAATGAAGACAATAAATTTGTTACCACTTTAAAAATACCGTTACATTTTTTTATGCAATGTAAAGGTTACCCACTGGAGGTGAATCTAACAACAACAACAAAAAATTTCAGCATTTGTAACTGCATGATTTCAGAACTGTTTCTTTTTGAGTGACTACAGGTAACTTATCAAGGCCAAGTTGGATGGGGCTTTGAGCAGCCTGATTAGCAAAATGCCCATAGCAAGGGGTTTGGAACTAGATGATCTTGAAGGTTCCTTCCAACCAAAACTATTCTGTGATTGCATGATCACAGAATGTCTCTGGTTGGAAAAGACCTTCAAGATCATCTAGTCCAACCTTTGACCCAACACTGCAATCTCACCACTAAACCATGTCCCTGAGCCCCAGGTCCATATGTCATTTAAATGCCTCCAGGGATGGCAACTCCACCACTGCCCTGGGCAGACCGTTCCAATGTTTGATAACTCTTTTAGTGAAGAATTGTTTCCTAACATCCAGCCTAAACCTTCCCTGGTGCAGCTTGCATCCATTCCCTCTGGTCCTGTCACACATCACCAGGGAGAACTGACTGTCCCCCTCCTCCTTTCAAGTAGTTGTAGAGAGCAATAGGTCTCCCCTATGATCACTCCAGGGATCTCAACTTTATTATTTTTAATGACAGTTTTGTACTCTGTTGCCTGGGGGGGTGGCGTGGGTCTGGGTAGGGGGCAGGAAGGAGGGAGAACTCAAATCAAAAGGAAACAAGCTGAAATTACTTACACCCTTCCCATAATTTTTCTATTCAAAAAGTTGGTCTGATCCCGAAATATTCAGCATAACTGCAGTATTAAGCCCAGAAAATAGAAGGGAAATGGCAACTCAGCTTAACTACACAACCATTAATGGGTTTCACTGTAAGACCATTTACTTTTTCTTCATATTTGTTTTCATAGCACAGACACAAAATCATGTCCTGTCCAGTCTCCAAGATCATTCTAAACATTAAGATTAGCTAGAAATGGCACGGAAAACAACAGAACCAAACAAGTTCATCAATAATTTCTTGATTTCCCCCTAACTAATTCTTAATTACTGGAAAAAAACATGTGTGAAATAAAGGAATGTAGTAATATTATTATGGTTTCCATTTAGTAGAATTAAAAAACCTGACATATGGTTTATCTAGTTAATGTATGAATATTAAATTATTTAAATTATTTAATCCAACGTGTCTATTAATGATTCAAGGAGTTAAGAATATGGGCTGCAAATAGCAGATTTAATGTAAAATAGCCTGGATATTTAGCTTTTGTCTAATGATTACTCTGACAATGTACAAAACTTGAGAATATGGCAGCTGCAATTTATATGAATGTCTTCAATCTTAAAAGAGCTTAAGCAACCATAATTGACTCCTAGCCTCTATAAATGCTTTTGTGTGGTGGAGAACATAAAAACAAATATTGGTGCATTATTGTTTTAGTGGAAATGGGCAATCATTTTATCTGGTGTGTTCACTTAAACAGTATGAACCAAGCAGAGTGTTTTACAACAGCAGCAAAGATTCATAAATTGTTCTTATAATAAAATGACAAAGCTAAGTAATAATATGCTCTTAATGATCAAAAGAAGAAATTTGCTTGATTACAGTGACTGTACTGTATAAAGTCACCTTTAAATCAAATGAAACCAGGAATTTTCTAACCAGGAGTTTTCATAACATTCAAAATGATGACTTGGACTAACAGAAGCAGTGACTAAAGCACAGTGAGACTGAAAAATAAGGGTCTTTGTCTATGACTGGACCTTTGTGACTGGATCGTCCTACTAGACTTTTTTCTGGCTCCAAATTAAACAGAGATCTGTTCAAGCTCTCTATTGTTAGTCAAACAGCTTTCCATATAGTTACTCCACTTGAATGATTTTTCCTTTCATTGCCTCTCCCTCCTGTACCAGATATATATTCTACTAGAACTCTAATAATGGCCCATAGAAAAACTCATAGCTGCAGCAAAGAGAACAGTTCCTGTAAATGGATTTTGACTGCCTGATCCTCTCTGATGACTCATTTTATGGTTTTATTTATACTGCATCCCGTTGGTGTCCGGTGACCAGTAGTGTCCCCCAGGGGATCAGCACTGGGCCCAGTTCTATTCAACATCTTTATAGATGACCTGGATGAGGGGACCAAGTATACTGTTAGTAAATTTGCAGATGGCACTAAGTTGGGGGTGAATGTCAATCTGCTGGAGGGTCAGGAGATGCTGCAGAGGGACCTGGACAGGCTGGGTCAAGGGGCTGAGGCCAATAATATGAGGTTCAATGAGGCCAAGTGCAGAGTCCTACACTTTGGCCACAGTAACCCCCTGCAGCACTACAGACTGGGGGATGAGTGGCTGGAGAGCAGCCTGGCAGA
>JANIJG010005401.1:0-67983 GCA_024611175.1 Megaceryle torquata
GGGGGGGGAGGTAGTACAATTAGAAGAGTACAATAGACATCATCCCCTCCCAGGACATACCTGTGTAGTATGATAAAATGGCATTTCAGCCAGGGATTATGAAACACTCAGTTCTGACACAGGGAGAGATCACTTTCAGCAGCCTTGGTCTGGTATTGCATTTAACCTGATATAGGAGCTTCAGGACACTTAAAGCCTGTCTGTAGGGAACATGAACATGAACATAAACCTAGCCATATTTACACAGACAAGAGTGTGTAGAGATATGACCCCTCCTCTGCAATTGCATGTCTCTGTTTTCTTCTGTCCAAAGGAAAAAACAACAGAAGCATATGGCCCTATTGCATAATTTTTTTTCTGGGCTCTGTTCTTTGTAAGCGATGTTATATTCGTATCCAATCATTACAACCAAAAGAATAAATAAAACATCTAAAATATACATGAATGGTCTTGATCTCCAGACAATATGTGATGTTCAAAAGGACTGAGAAATTCAGACATCAAACCCATGACTTTACAGCTGGCTGCATTAATTCCTCTAAGGTCCAACCATAAAATTCCCTTCCCTCCCTGAACCCTGCTGAATTCCTGTGTTTCACAGGGGAATTATGTCTTTTGTGGAAGAAAATATTTCCTTCTGTCACTTTTACATTTGCAGCTTTCAAATCTCTGAGTGTTTGAGGAAGAGAGTTAAATAAGAGCATGCAATTTATTTTCCTTAGCTAGACAGAAAGCGTGGCCAGAATGAAAGATTAGGGCTCCAGATGTGCTTAACAGCCATCAGTCACTGCTTTCAACGGACACGCAGCTCTTTTTAAAAAGGGACTATTTCCACAAACTCCTTTAGCTGAGGGCTAAACCTACTCAAAATTTCACACTACCTTTTTCAGTGGGTCTGACACCCTCCACCACCCTCACTTGCCCTCCACTGCTGACTTCTGCTGCTGGGTGTTATTTAGTTTCTCAGCAATGCCTGATGTTGGGGGCCAGGGAGAATACACAGACGTTGTTGGCACTCCTTGGAGAAGGCTTGCAAAGACAAAAGTGCATGTCCCAGTCATTCCACATGAATGCCCATAATAACTACACATCAACCCACACCTTGGTGTATCTGCCAGTACTATCTGCATCTATCAATTAAAATCACAGAGGTTTGTGCCAAAAGTCTGGGCCTTGGAGGAAGACTGTGAGAGCTACCAAAGATGAAGAAATCTTGAAAGCTGAGTACTACCTAGCTTCTCTTTTTGTAGTTGTGTCAAGAAAGGTTTCATGGAGAGAGCCTGACTCATTTCTCACACTTACCAATTAAAACTTGTTTCAGCAGTAATTTAGTGTTAATACTCCTCCCCTACAATGTTGCCCAAAGAACTGTTAAAGGCCTCTGTAAGAAAACTTACTGAGAAACTCACCTGGGATTGAATGGAGTAAGTTTCTGACAAATAAAAAATAGCCCAAACCAAGGTTTCTTCTGAGAGTAGCCCAAAGCTTGGCAAATATAACACCCACCTGGTCCTGAGAAACTCAGGTCAGATGCTCAGTCTGGGCCCCTGAGGGCATAGACTGCAGTCTATGTCCTCTCTACCTCCAGCAACTACCAGCACCACTGTCAGTTGGGCTTGTTAAGGCTGGCCTCATGCTTGCTGTATGGGGATTAAAACCCAGAAGGTCTAAGGTGACTCTTAGAGTGAAATAAGATTTAAAATCCAAAATACTGTTATGAGATGAAGAACTGTTTTCTGTAAGGTCCTAGGTAAGACACAGGACTATTCTAAAGAGCCAGGTGTTGAGGAGACAGAAAAGACACCATCACTGCACCCTTTAAAGGTTGTTCATCTGCTGCCCCCTGGTCAGGTGGTTTTGATGGCCTGGGCACACACACAAAAAGCCATATCTCTCTCTCCTCCCACCTTTTCAACAGCCCAGCCCTACCTCAGCCCCCGTGGCAGGGCACTCGAAAAAGAAAGGAATTTTTTTCCTACAGCTGCTCAGATCTGGAGACGGTCTGACAAGAGCCTGAGAGCTCACAAGATCATGGGTTTGCTTCTCACTGAGACACCTGCCTTTTGTTTTGCTTTGTGGAAAACACAGATGCACATTCATGCAATCATAGTGAGTGGTGGGTCCTGGGAGGTGTTCTACATCAGCATGGCCTACACCTGGATGAAGCCAAGAAAAGCATCAGAATAACAGATATGATGTCAGGTACGCTGCAGACATAATCAGTAGCAGTTATTGTTCAGATAAATTCATGTCTCATTTTGGTCATCAGCACCAAAAGCATGAAAGGGCTCCCTTAGCACATGGTCAGCATCATTTTATTATTATGGATGAAATAAAGCATAATAAAGCAAGGGAGAATTTGCAGGGAAGAGCCTGAGACTTGGGGAGTTCTAGAGTTTTGTTCCCTGTTTTACCACAGACCTCATCTGTGACTTGGGGTGAATCACTTCATTTTTACCCTGTACAGTGGGGATTCTTCCTTCTCTTTGTTACTCTCATCAGTTTAGGGAAGAGTTTCTGACAATGTGCAGGCATCTAACAGCCAGCACATGGGTGCCTTAAACCAGTTAAGGGCTTTGAGAAGCTTCTGTAAAAGAAAAAAATCTGCTTTGATAGATGAATTCAATTGCTCTGTCTCATAAACACTTCTGCTTATGTAACATTAAGCAAGATGGTTTTTTTCTTAGATATTTTATGCAGAAACATCATGTTTGCATACTGGGAACTAGAAAGATCTACTGGGTGGGAGCACAAATTTGTGAACTGAGCAGAGATGGACTGAGAACATTCGTCTGAAGAACTTCAGTTCCTCTCTTTTTAGTTATTGATCTACCATGGTCAGGACTGGACACTGGTGCAGTGTGGGAAAACCTGAGCAACTGATCCTCTCTTCAGAGAACAGCAAACACTGTGCCAGTGTTAAATTCAAGAAGGCCCTACCATCTGAGCAGGAGGAGAGGGCTGGTCCCAGACAAAAGCTGTCTTTACCCGCCTTCTCCACAACTGTGCAGGAAGTAAAATAGACCTTACTGAGCTCTTGCTGATTGTTTTCAGCAGCAAACTCCCATAGCTTGTTCTTCATTATTAAGACTAGCACGTCTTCATCGGGTTTTGGAGACAGAGACAAACTGACTTGCAGCTACTGTGTGCTGTTATAGCCCACCACCACTTTAGCACTGCTGAATGTGCAGGTTCTGACTCGGGGAAGACATTTTTATTTGAGCCATGTACAGGGGTTCTCTATGAAATAAAATCCTGTAACTCTAAATAACTCCAAATAACTCTTTGTTAACTTCAAAGCCCTGGCAGGAACTTTGGAGCTGACAAGATGCACTGCAAGCAGGCAGCTGGGACTACCAGGCTGACAAAGAAGACTCCTGGACACACTTATCGTATAAACAAGAAAGGTCAGATCATTCTCCTATGGAATATGATACTGATACTGCTTACCCATGGGGTGACTATTGGGTTTCATGGACTGGTATGACCCAGCCTCTTCATGGAAGAGTGAAGAGAGCTGTACACACCAGGCTCTTCTTTTGTAGACCTTGCAAAGTAAAGCCTGATTGATAGTGTGGCTTTCTAGTGACAGTGTATAGAAAATACCTCTGACCATGCCCTTCACTGAAAAGGTGAACATAGCCCTTCATCCTGCTGAGAGAGCAATCAACACCTCAGGCCCTGGCTCAGCTAAACCAGCAGCTGGCAAAAGTCCCAGGAGAGGAGAAAAGCAACTGTGAACTGCTTCTCCAAGGCTGATGTCTCTCAGGGCCATTTCACAACAGAATGACAACCAAAAAGACTGTGCCTCACCCACTGCCATCACCTGCTTTATCCACTGTTATTCCAGTGGGCTGGGAATATCCTGCTCTCCCCAACCCCACACTCCACTCACTACACTGTGAGGAGGTAGGACCTGTCCTAACTATCGTCTCCTGAAGGCAGGAATCATGTTCAATTCTATGATTCTGTGTTTGCTATACATGTAAGCAAAGGCAAGCACGTTGCTCCCAGGCCTAGCAACATTAACCCTTGGCTGGTGTAACTCACGGAGGGAGCTCAGAAAAGAGTGGGATCCCCGTGGAAGTTGAGTCACGCAGAGGTGAGCAGTCAGACCTGTACCACCACCAGGTCTCTGGATTGTCAGAGGGGAAAAATGCGAAGTACATATTGCAAAATGTGCCTCCCACAGACAGACAGAGTCACTGATAAACAATCTTCAAACACTGTTGTTCAAATAACATGTGAATCATTCTCTGACTCAGTGATCGATGAATGGAGGGTGACAGAAATAACAACGGTTAGCTAAGACAGCAGAAAATTTTAAAGAAAGCAGTCAGCAAGGTGTGGTGTTCACAGCTTAGCCTTTGGTCAGCCAAGTCAGAAAAGTACTGAAGTCACTGTTCTGGATAAATCCTCTATAAAGCTCTAATAGTGGAGCTTACATTAGAAAATGTTCATTGGCTCCTTTGCAGTCCACGGTAGTTCATAAAATGGGATAGCATTTATACTCTGCTCTGTCCACTTTCCACTAATCTTCATTTGCTTTTCTGGCACTTTTCCATTTTCTTACTCTTTATTGAGGAGCACTGAGAATCTCTCTCAAAATAGCAGTGAGAATCAAATTACGTCTGCTCCAAAAGCAGGAAAGATAATAAGAAAATGAGGAGAAAACTTAGTTTAACATTGCTTAGGTAAATCATTTATGGTTTGTCTAGAGGAACTTTCTCTTCAGTGAGTTAAAAGTGAAATCAAAGAGATCGCTGTCCCATGGAGAAAACCACACAACTGTTGGCTCAGATCAGTGGCTTCCCAGTTGCCTGACAGGAAAAATCAAAGTTTTTCAGTAAATGACTGAACAGATATGAATGTCCGTGACAGGAATTACCCATTTCTGTAGTTGCCCAAGATGATCAAGGCACAACGATAGTTTTTTCTTTTTACAGAAATAGTCTTAGTCACACCATTTTGCAATATGCAAGCAAATCTGCAAGATTTTTAATTTTAAAAAACAACATAAGAACTACCCCTCCCCAGCCAAACCCAGGCAGAGTTTAAACACCCCTCTTGATGGACTTAGGTGTGTATCTCTGGGGCAAAACAAAACCTGACAATATTTGGAAGCACTGAATAGAACCACTCCCACTCACATTGTAAAACAATTTGAGGATTAAAAATTACATTTGTGATTAAAAGGGCTGCAAGACCATGTTTTGCACAGTTTGGCCCAAGTAGCACCAGAAGTCAGTGGCAAAGCAGGAATTTAACCTATGAGCACTTGTCTGTCACTCAAACCTCCTGGCAACCTTACTTCTCTGCCGGATGGAGCCAGGGCAGAGAACATAGGAGGGATTTGTGACCATACAGATTAGACCAGATGCATCACCAGCCACCGCTGACATGTGGTCTGTGGTGATGTGTAGGAGGACACCACACACACACCTCAAGTCCTTCCCAAATGGGGATATTTGGAACTATCTCCAAGGTACCTGCAGAGACCAACAAGGCTCCCAACAAGGCCTTCGCCCAGGGGGTCCAGGGAAATAACAAACTCCATTTTATGGTGAAAGATCTTTATTTATCCTGGTACTATTGTGAACTGATAGAGAAGCTTATCTCTCCTCACAATGCCAGTCAATGAAAAGTGTTAGAGCAGCCATGTCAAGGCACCAGCCTTTCCAAAAAGGCCTTGTGCTACCTTTACTTTTGACAGGGACAGTGAGGAGAAATCAGGGGCCTCTGAGGCATTAAAAACCACACAGCTTGTGAAGACTTGTCAAGGGAGGTGATCTCAGGTGTGAAGCCCCATGCTGGGGTTCAGGAGACATGGTGCTCTGCCAGCTGCAGCAGTAGCCTCCAGGCTGGGCAATCACTTGATCTCTCTGTGCGAAGACTCATCTGAGGTGAGAGGAGTGGGAGGTGAGCTCATTTCCCCCTCTCTCAGTTCCCCCCACCCACACCACAAGAGGTGACGTGAGGAGAAGTTGATGAATGCACACGGGGTGCTTCGATCCTGTGGTGATAAGCACCAGAAAGGCCCCACAGACGCAAGAGAAGCAGGATGCCAGCAGCAGCTGCCAGACCTGAGCATACATCCAGAGCCCTGCAAGGGCTTGTGATGGCTTTTAAAGGACCTGTTCTCTTGGGGCTGGTTTGTTTATTCCCATCCCCTCCCAGTCCAATATGTTATCTTTACATCGCAAAGTTTATTTCTGAACATGTCAACACATTTCTGATAAGGTCAGACACATGAGGGCATGCACCCATGGTGGTGCACAGGGAGGCACAGACACAGCTGCATTCCTGGAAATCATGATCTGAATGAAGGGTTTTCACAGGAAAGTCTGTCACAGCAGCTGGGTTGGTAGACACACGTAGGTGAGCCACCGTTTTCCCCCTTTTCTTATCACCCCATTTCGTTTCTGTGCTCTACATGAAAATTTGAAGGTTGCTTCTAAGTATAGGTTTTGCTGGTTTTGTTTGAAAGCTTGCCATAGTTCTCAGACATGATAACACCAGCAGGGTGAGAGCTGAACTATATTTATCGATGGATTTCATAAAGGGAAAACTTAAGTGGTTTTGAGAAGTTGAGGTCTTTTCTTTTCTTCTCTTCCTTTCTTTTCCTTGCAGCAGAAAGCTTAGTTCTGTTATTTACCAGATGTCACCATGACAAGTCAGATGTTACTAAAAGAGAGACCCAGGATCTGTTTGTTTACAGTCAACAATGCTTTGGATAAACCACTTGTGCTTAAATGAGACTTGAGAAACATGGTTATTCAGTTTTCCTCTCTCCTTTTTGTGTTTTGGTTTTGGGTTGTTGGGTTTTTTTTTAATTTCAAAATAAATAAAGAAGAAACCCCATTGGTCCCTCTCATCATTTGGCCTGCAGCTACCTGGGGTATCTATCAACTGCTGACTGCTGATGACTGATGGCTGGGAGTTGCTGTCTGCTCCCACCAGAAGCAATGACAGTGCTCAACCGAACACCTTTAAACTAGGAACTGCAAGTAGAGCTGTTTAAAATACCGAGCCAGTGAGAACAGCCTTTCAAACAATAAAAAAAGTGGCATGCTTTTCCACATGGCAAACATACCCCGGGTAGGTCATAGGCCCTGTTAGGCACCTGGAGATGGCCTAAGACCACGTGTCTCCTCACTGTCTCACAATCCCTTGAACAGTGGGGGATGTCTCTTTCCAGAGCTGTGTAATCTCATGGTCCCCGGGGTCCCAGCCTGACTGAGAAAGGCAATGGGGAAGACAATGGAGGGATCTCAAATTTCCCCCATTAAAGCACAGTTCTGCCCCACTCCAAGCATCTGGGGAAGCAGAAGTGGGAAAGGCTGGAGCAGCACTGGGAGAGATCTGCTCAGGTTCTTCAGACACAGCACAACCACCCCACCCCTGAAAACCAGGGCAAAATGAACATCACAAGTCTCCACTACCACACTTGGCAGTCATGTCCCACCAGGAGGGCAGGGCTGGAAACGACAGGGGAAATACTCCCCAGGAGAGGTGACAAATAAGAGAGTGCTGAAACACAGGCATTCAACTTGTCTGGTACGTCAGCACGTCAGTGCTACAGCACTGATGAAATGTCTGCAAAAGGGCTGGTGAGAGGAGCTGCGTTTGGCACTATGCACTGTGGCACTCCTTCCTTATCCAGAGCTCCCAAACACTTCCCAGATGGGGATGACTGAGGGTGGCCACACTTGCTGCCCAGAGAGCATGGGGCACCCCCAGGCTTGCCACCAAGTTCCCACAAAAGTTGATCTGCTTTGAGCGACCACTCTCAGCACTGCCGATTCCTGAACAGGTATTTTGATGCACATTAAATGTCCAAGGAAATAAATCCCAACAACCTGAAGTCAACAAATGACAAGCCTAAACATTTGTTTCATCAACCTTGGAATTCTCTGTTCCAACCAATAACAAAATGGACACCACCCATTTCAAAGATCAGTGTAGAAATGTTAGAAAGTTAGGAATTTTTTTCACAACAATATTCTAATTTGCTGTGTAGGAAATCGTATCCCCTGAAAGTTCAAATATTTGATAAATCACAACCTAGCCACTGACTGTGGAAAAATTTAAAGACGTACCCATGAAAACATTCAGTTATTCAGAAACATATCATTCACAATTTCAAACCATTTACAAGCTGTACAGAGACTGATTAACTTGGTGGGAGGAAAGGGTCCAGATGAAACCCAGCTCTGTGCGTGCAGGAAATGTACCACAGCTCTTCATCTAGAGGCTGACATTAGTGCATTAACTTGTATTTTTATTACTTCCCACATCTCATTCATGAGGGCAGACCATGCTGTCCCACATGGCTGCCCCTGCCATCCCAGCCATGCTGACACCACTGAACACTACCCAGGGAAAAGCATGTGCTGGGACAAAAGATGCTTCATAAATGTCAGATGCCTCTGCTGGTGCTCACTAAGGTGGTGCTCTGTGTGAGGGTGGAGGAGAGGTCCACGGACCCATGGCAACACACCTGGTAAGAAGGGCAAGAGTATAAACTGTTCCCAGATCAGTCAGTCACATTAGATTCTTCTAAATCATGCCTTTAAGTTGTAACATGGAAAGTTGGGGAATCACAAGGAAGATGCTGCATCTTAAACCTGATGAATCTTCACTTTAAATCAAAGTCAACCAACTCACTACCAAATACAAAAACATATCTACTTGCTTTTCTTTATACACAGCTAAAAATACTGTTCACTTTAATGCAACTTTCACCGTTCATAAAGTCTTTGGGTGGGTCAGAGATTCATACTGGTGAATGCTGTTTAACAGCCATTATGTTCCACCTCCCAAATGATCACCCGTAAAAACAGGAGAAAATTATTTCTGCACAATTTTATCCCTCCAGACTACAGATATTTGCTAAATACATGTTGCTCTTATATTGTCAATGACAACTCATCCCCTTTTAAAGTAATCTCTATTCCTCAGCCCCCAGTTTCTATGTATAGCACACACCCTCAGATGTTTAAAGAGTGAGACTCAATGTTTGCCATCATTTCAGACTTATCTTTGGCAAACAAGGAATTGACTCCAGTATAATCCCCAAAAGGAATATATCTGTCCTTCCAAAATCCACATTCAGCCTGGCTCCTGTTGTACTAAGAAATTCAGGTCCAATCACACAGTAGTAATCTTAAAAATCACAATTTAACCTTGAGTTCACTCTCAGTTTATCTTTTGGAGGATCCTCTAGACATAGAACCAGAAGAGGTTTTACACCAAAAAGAAAACAGAAGTAACCATAGGGTAAATTTCTCCTCACCACAACTGGAAAATCTGTAAATTGCAGCATTATAAGAGCTGGGAGGATGGGGTAGGGTAGGGAATGGATATATATGTCTGTCTGTCTATATCTATATTTGTTTCAGCATAAAATCCCTCTCTGCTACTGCTCAATTGCATGACTACACAGACATCAATTTACCTTTTTGTGCCTCTCTTTGACCATGGAAAATGGGAAAACAAAGCTTCCTTACAACTAAATCCCAGTCCTTCAGGATTAATTCAGCAGCATACTTGAGCCTGTTTAAAAGTCAGTGTAAACAAAGAGATCGCCTGCTCAGAAGAGCTCACTATGTCCATAGCCCCAGAGACTGCAAATAGGTGGGAAAAACAAAAAGGGCATGGGAGGGTTGGATGAAAACACAATGAAATGACAAAGCTGCAGCAACTGTGCATCATTAAAATTAAGTGATGAACTGATCTTAGCCTCAGAAAGTGTCACTAAGCTCCACCCAGTTTAATGGATGCAGATGTTTCCATAGAAACAAATTAGTTTTAATAATAAGTTAAAAAAGCAAACCTAATAAAGCCAGGCAAAGACATGGCATGTACAAAATACAGGCTGGGGCTATCACAGTTTTATCTCTGCTTGATTGGCATAACCTGCATAATTCATCAGTGCTTCTCCTGCTCACAGGTGGTGTGGTCATGGCTGCAAAATTTTACAGCCTCCTCACAGCTTGGCAAATTCTCTGTTGATTTGTGTCTTGCAAACACACCAAGGGTGAAATGTGAAAATGCTACGTCACAGAGGCACTGATTCTCCCCTCGCAACAAGTTGCCACATGGAAGAGCCACCCTAAGTTAAACAGGACTGTGGTGTGGACCTCCTTTTCCTAGTCACTTTGTACTGGATCAGTGGCTACACTCGTTGGTCTTGGTCAAAACTGAACAACAGGTCACCAGCAGAGTCTCATCTGCATGGTGGGTGATGTTAAAACTCTATCACCTGTGAAGTTTGCTGCAAGCATTGGAGGACCAGAGCCAGGAAGGTCCAGTACATCTGTTTCTGTGCTTCCAGCAGTACAGAGCAGAAGATTCACCACAGGGTATTGGCGATTCAGCTTGTTAAGCACGATCAGTGATTCAGATCACAATAACCTCTTGGTGGGAACAAAAGGACTGCAATGGCATGCAAAGTGTGCCCTACCCCATCAGGTAAGGCCTTCCACAAGGTGTGGAAAAACTAATCACACTGGCAATGACTCTGTTTCAAAGCGAATTGTTTTGCTCACTTTTAAACACGATAGCTTCAGGGGAAATGTTGAGCTTAGATTCATTAGACTGCTCTGAAACCTGCCCTCAATGCTTCTATCTCTCCAGACACACGCTCACAACACTTGGGATAAATCCACCGACTTTTAGGTCTATGAAAGGAGAAGACTCAGAATTTAATCTTGAGATTTTGTTTACCCACGTAAGGACCATGTGTATACTTCAGCAGGAGTCTTACCAAGAGCCTCTCATGAAAGGATCATGTTTGTTTCCCACCACCAGTTTCAGAAGAGGAAGGCAAAGCACAGGTCTCAGAAGATCAGAGTAATAGGACTTCCACCACTTCAGCCCAACCCAATGCCACCATTATCCTCAGCAGTCCCACAGGGCAGGATTTAAAGCCACAGTGATTCCCTGAGTTCAAAAAGCATCTAGTTCCAGCATTCTCAGAGCATGTTAGTGCTGGAGCTAGTGAGACTCACTGCCCCTAATAAAGGCAGTGCTATGAAATTTGAACATATTCAGCACTTGGTAGAATCAATCATCAGTGCATCGGTGTTGCAGGCAATAAAAAGGATAAAGCCTACAAGAGAAAATGGCTCAGTGGTCTGGACAAGTGAAGTGGAACACAACTGGGTAGGCTACTGAAATATTCCCTGATAATGCTTTCAGCCTCTGCAACTAGCCTCTCTCAAACATCAACTCCAGGTCAGAAGAGACCCAGAAATGCCTCCAAAGGGCAGTTTATCCACAGCCTCCCTGTCCTGGGTGTTAAAGACACTTGCAACATAGGTATGGGCTTTTTCCAGGTGTTCCCTCAGAAGCCAGTGCTATTCCTGGATGTCATCAACTTACAAGTGTACTGCAAGGCCTTTGAGCCTTCCCAAGATCTTCCAGAGTAATCTACTGGAAAAGCTGATACCTTACTCATGATCTCATGCAGACGAGCACTCCGTATGACCTAAATTTGGGCTCCAAATACAATTACAATCAGACAGATAATGGAGATTTGGGAAAAACTGGAAAAAAGACCCTGAAAACTGAATTTAAAAAAACCCCAACCACCTGAAAAGTCATTCTGGTTTTTTGTTTGGTTGGTTGGGTTTTTGTTGTTTGTTTTTTTTTTTTCTTTCTGTTTAAAATATTTGGTTTGTCCTCTGGTTATGGAAACCCATTGTTTATTTAGCACCTTAAAGATGGGGTGGGACAACGTTCACTTTATAAAAATGACCCTGGTCTCTGCTGATACTGTTCTGTAATCAAGCACATGGGAAATAATAGTTGTATGTCCCAGTTTTCTTAGACTGAAAAACCACTATGGGCTTCAGGAGGAAATGTAATTTTTTTAATGACCTGATTTAATAGATAAATGCTTCTTGAGAACCTCATTAAAAAAAAAAAAAAAGAAACAGCAGCAGGTCAAAGAAGCCATCTGCAAAATAAATATAACAGGTCAGGTCCTTCAAATGTCATAAAATAGATGCAACTTCCATAATTTCAGAAGACCAACCCAGCATTTGCAAGAGCCCCAGGGCAGACTCCTGCCTGACTCTCATGTGAGCCATAGAAGCTCCCTGCTGATTTCCCTGTGACTGCAAAATACCGAGCCAGGTGGAATCTGGGCCTTCTGTATTTGCCTAGAAGGGAGAGTAGTCCTTGTAAATCAGCCTAGTGAGAGACAGCTGCTGGGTTGTGATCATTTAAGCATCAACCAAAGATATATCTGTTAGTCTATAAAGCATCGGACAAATTCCTCCTGCTTGTTGTGAGGATGAAAGGAGCTTCTCTTTCACTAGATGAGGCCATCACCCAACACAATTTGTGTTGTGTCAGTCCTTGTGTCAGGTTTGGCCACCCCTGGGTCTTGAGATATATTAAGCCCACATGCAGTTCAAGTGAGGCTTCTCTCCATCCTGTGAGCAGAGGGGCCATGCTGGAGCTCTCTAGGTGCTGAGCTGTGATGCAGAAACCTGCAAGGCCTGAGAGTCAACTTTGCCAGAAAAGGCTGAGACAAAGAAACTACTGAGTCCCTCAGTCTTTCCAGTGTCCTGCATCACAGTACCACTATTCAGCAATATCCCTTCTGCTGCTGCTGCTGTAGCTGTAGAAATTCCCTTGTTGCCCCTCATACTCCTCTGCACTTCTAGCTCCAAAGTTTGGCTTGCATGTTTCCATCTCTTCAAGCCCAGGAGATGCTTCTATATTCCTCCTCAATATCCTGTCCCCTTTTTCACCTCCTCTTAGTGCTTGTTTTGTTCACAAAATTCAGTGAGGGTTTCCCTGTTCAGCCAAGGTGACCTCCTGCCACACCAACTCATCTTCTTACACACAAGGGATGAACCATGCATCCCTAGGCAGCCCAATATAGACTGTGATACCAGCAGTTTTGCTGAGAATACCTCTTCATTGGTTAAAAGGCCTCACCGTGTCTGTGTCAAGGAGCAGTCACTGGTGGCATTAGCTCTCACAGAGGAGGAAAGGCTCTCCCTCCAGTCAGGGAGAGTTTGAGTTCCTCTGCAAACAATGTCCCTTAAAAACCATACCAATGTAGCAGTCACATGGCCAGAACAGAGACCCTACTTTCAGACTCCCTCCATCCCTAAGTGGAGAAAAAATTCCGCTTCCTTACTTGCCAGAGTACTGTTAAAATCTGGCCTTAATTCGTTTATAGGAAAGGAAACAGTTGTATTCTGCTGAACAACAACAGAGACACCTGTGAGCTGGCAGCAGGGTCCTTTGCCCCAGCTGAGCTGATGGACCACAGCATTTGTAGCAGGCAAAAATGAAAATAGCTATAAGCTAAATCCTCCCAGATCTTACTCACTGTGCTTCTAGAAGTGCTTACAAATTATGTCAAAAAAAAGATGCTCAAGGTCAAATAAGTGGCCTTGGCTTGTTGCTGTGCACAAGGCTTTAGCAGAAACCCCATGTAAGAGATCAAATGGGCAGAGCTGTGCCCTGCAAGTGGACATCTGCAGCACGGGTGCAGTGACTCAGCCGGCAGCAGTGGCCTGCAGCACTGCTCTGCTGCAACATCTGAATCTCAGCTCTGCTGGCTGGAGTCAGGGCTTCAGCTGAGGATGCAGCAGACCTCAAAAACACTGCACAGCACAGACAGGCTCTTTTCTCTGCAAGGAAGAAAGAGCTGACCTGCGAGGAAAGAAACAGCTATCAGCTGCTTTTATCTTGACCTGGCCTGATCTTGTCAGAGACACAAGGATAATTTAGAAAGAAACACATATCAGTGAACATAGAAGATAGAAGATGTATAATCAAGGACTGCAGGAAGACTGGGAGGGGTGATTTTTCTTGAATCCCTCTGCATAAGATCTATGTGAGTATCCTTCTAAGTGTTTGAAGAAGTAGACGCAACGTATATTTCAGTATAGCTGAATGATTAACACAGAGCAGCTCAACTGCCTTAAGCTGAAAACAGAGCTCTAGCACTAACAGTGGAAAATATAGCGGTCATCACTAAAAAGTGAATATTTGCCAGAAGAATTACCACACTGTGGTATATGAAAAGACCACAGTTACTTCAGTTACTTCCTGCTCTGAGTATAACTGGAAAATGCGGTGTCTCAATAGCAGTAGGCTGGTAACTGTTAGCAAATGTTGACTTTTCTGTGATATCCCAAACTGAATCTAAGCCTTTTTTGAGGTCCAGCCATTCCTATTTTCCAACCCACAACTGCCTGCATTTCACCGGTGCGTGAAATGATCCTTCTGCCATGCGTAATAAGTTGTATGATTCTCTGATACAGCACAGAGCAGGTCACTGTGTGTGTGCACCGCTGCCCTCCAATGAGAGCAATCAGAACTGCTCTGAGTATCACTTAATCCCCTCCTTCCCCCGCATTCAGGGGGTGCAGGATGCTATGCTCTGGAGGCCAGCAGAGTTGTGCTCTTTCCCATCTGTGCCATCAGCTTCCAAGCAGCCGCTATGTGAGACAACTAGAGCCGCTTGGAAAAATTGGGCTGGAAAGCTTTTTGATGAGAAACGGAAATTGTTTCCTGGTGAAATCTTTGCAACAAAATGTTCTATTTCCTTGTTAACTATAAAAGTGGTTGGAAATTTCCATTTAAAAATATTTCCAATGGAAACCAGACTTTCCCCCTTCCTTTCCACCCTGCCCCACCTCCCCCTTCCAAGTAAAAATTATGTGTGTGGAGGATGAACATAATTCTTCAGTAAGGTCATCTGAAGATCATACAATTTCTTAGTGGCTGTGCATTAGATGCAGCCCTTAAGATAGCATCCTGCATCCTGGGGCCTGGTTCTTTCAGTTCTTCCCAGTTCCATTAGAAGATACTGTTCTTTGATCCATTGAGAAAGACAGAAAACATTACTTCCCAATTGCAGCCCCCAAAGTCCACTCCCAGTTCTGGTTACACGCGTTTTTGCCCACAATGCAGTGTGTTGTTTTCATGCCTCTGATCCCACATGAATTTGTCTTGATTATCTGTATTACTGTTAATTTGTTCTTAAATGTACTGACTTTTCCCCAAATAAACTGGAATCCTCAACATCATTTCAGATGAAAATCACCCCACTAGCTTAACACTCCTTCAAACTGCAGGTTGTTAAAAATATAAACAGATTTGGATTTATGCACTTGTATTTCTCTTTCCCAAATGCATTTTATGCCTAGCCTTTCCAACAAGCAAAAGGGGCCAGACACCACGACATCTCTCTTTCTCTAAAAACCCTAGTGAGCCATATTAAAATTATTCACTTTTTAAGAGGTCCACACAAACTCTTGAGGATAGGCTTGTAACTGGATTTTTTTGGTACGTAAGAAGCCGGCACAATGGCAAATGCAGAACTGAGTCTTGTGAGGAGGGGGAATAAAGAGACAGAGTTTTATACTTACTCAGAGGATACAAGAAGTGCCAAGAGAAACATAATAGGAATACAACATATTATACCACATATGGTCTCACTTATCTGGTATTCATATAAGAATTCCACATCTTTCCCAAAGAGCAAATCAGAGATGAGTATGTATAACACTCGGTGAACTGAAGAGTTCACTCTCTTTAAGCAAGCCTGTGTTGAATATGGAAGTTAAGACCTGACACAACCTTCTAACAACACTTAAATCAGAATTTAAATTTGAAACTTTCCTAATACCCTTCTCTTATTGTTTCTGCCTCTATGAATCTCTTCATGTAGGGAATAAAATAGAGAATTACATCCTCTTTGAAGAATCTTTGACCAACGTGGGTAATATCACAGAATACAGCCCTGCTTTGAAAACTGCTGTGTGATTTAAGCATCCTCTTGAAAGACTGTCTATTACCTTCCAGATTAGCACACTCATCTTAAATCCTGCAGGATCAAACCCCTCTATTATAAATTAGATACATTTGCTGAAAGTACTTTAAAGGGAAAACTGTCTCAAAGAGAGACAGCAAAACCCTGATCCTGCTTCACTGCCGTACCTAATCCCCAGATCCTTCAGACTCCATCCTGCCACCAATTTATCATGACTTTATACAGTACTGCCCACCAGCCAGCTCATGCAAACTGTCCACGTGCTGGCTTTAACATGGAGGAAATAAAAAGCAACATGAGTAAAACCTTGGCAAGTTTCCGCATTGAGCAACTTAATCCTAATCTTAGTATCTGTTTCCTTTCCAGGGGCTTGTAACCATGTTCAGTTGAACTAGTCACAAAAGCTAAGTTTTGAATGTCCTTCAGAGATGGACTTGTTGAGAAACTTCTCCCACTCCCTCATGAAGTTCTGGACATGCAACTCCATAAACAGTTCCACTAGGCAAAAAAAGCACTGATTTAAGAGCAAGTTGAAATGCAGGATGAATGAGGGGGGTGGCTTTCAGCTCTGTAAGATCTTGGAAAGGTCGTTCCTTCCTTTGAGCCATGGAAGTACAAAGCATTACTTTTGTTTTATTTGACTAACTTGCTTCCTCGTTGCTCTTTAAATACAGGAGACAGCTTGTTTAGTTTCTGTGCTTACTTCACACTATCACTAACAGTACTTAGTACTTAAATATTTAAAGAAATTAATACTTAAATTTTAACAAATTCATCCGTTCATGTCTGTGATTTTTTTTCACATATCTAAGATTCTTTTGCTTGTGTTTTATTTCTTTAAGTAATCCATGAGAAAGTAAAAATCTCATTCATTTACAAAATCACTGGAAATAATGGGTGTTTGCAGCCTGCTACTGAAGAAATCCATTTCTAAGTGTCCTGCTGTGACCCATTCCCTTTTAGAAGTTGCTTTTGGATGGGTGCCTAATGCAAACATATTCCTGCACTGAATAAACAAATGAGTAGATAGTTGCTTCCAGATCTTCAATTCTTTTGATACTTTCACTTATAATTCTCAAGGAATAAAATAAGTGGAATATGGTCCAAGAAATACAGGCTGCTCTGATCTTTAGAGCTCCAGTTAACAGAAGCTTATTTGCATCCCCAGCTGTGGTTGTGTATTTGTTTTCTTGGCATTCATATCTGCTGTAATACTCATTGATCAACACAATATAGCAATGAAATCTTTCCTTAATTTCACTTCCATTTCTTTCTGTTTTGTATTAAAAAAAAAAAAAAATCAAAAAACAAAACACTTAGATGACAAATCAAGTAATTAATGTATTTAAAAATATACACATTTACATAAGTTTATTTAAAGCAGGGGGTTTGTGCAATGTATGTAATGGAGTTCACCAGCTCCTGTCTAGACTGTGAAGTGGTTACAGCCAGCAGGCCACATCACAGCTGAGGTCAAGTGCACTACTCTGCCCAATTCTTCTAAGAAAATGTGCCCCAGCACAGAGGAAGGATTAAAGCCTCACAAAAAGTGACATTTAAAAGATTCCAGACTGTCTCAAGAAGTCTTGATAATTTGAACAAAGGCAGAACAATCCTATGCAATTGCATTTTGGCTTCACTGAAGTCATCAAACTTTCACAGCTTCAGAGGAGCTATGAATTCACCTCTGAACTGCTGGGAGGTGGTGTGGCCCAGGATATTGAGTAACACAGATCTCCTGGGTTGCAGGCCCTGTTTCCATCTCTTCCCCGTGACTGGTTTTGTTACCCTGGGCAAGCTTCTTAATGCCTCCACTCCTTTCTAATTGGGATGGCAGCAATTAGCTTTTGTAAAATTCTTTTAATTCCATGGATGGATAAAGCCATGCACAACATGATGCTGTAACTCCTTTTGAGCTTTGCAGCCCTTTGTCGTAAGCCTAACAAATAATTTAACCTGAAACATTTCAATCTTACATGACATTTCGTCTACCAAGAGGGTTGGCTGGTAATTTTCTTGTGGATTTGGCAAGGGCTGATAGTGTTGAAATACTGTAGAACAGCTGCATCTTACCAAAGCTGCAAGACTTTTGATGATATTCCTAGACCCAAAAATGGCAGTTCCCAACACTGTAGGTGAAGTTTACAATCTTTTCAAGATTCCTTCATCACTTCAAGAAAAGCGATTCAGCAAACCCGCTGTTAAAGCCTCTCCTGTCACAAACAGGATTGCTTATAGGAAATATGGTGGCCATAAAATGCCACTGACTTTCTCAGCACTGCATTTAAATGCAACATGCTCTCATCTGACACACAACTAAGGACAATTGGAAGGCAAGATCACTGCTAGGAAAGGGAAGGTGACCGAAGCAGTCTTTTCAAGGTGATGTGGAGAATAAAACCTGCCAGACCTGGGTGACCACAGGTCCCAGACAGCCTGACACTTGTGGAAGAGCACCATGGATGCCCTCTTTCACCTCAGTCTTTCTGTCTGCCACACAAGCCATTTTACATGGAATTGTGTTTCCTATTGAACTCCATTTCTCGTGGGTAAAAGCTGTTAAAGCACTTTTAAAAATATCTTGCCTCTCTATTCAGGAATTAGATGTTTCATATAAGAGTAAACCCACATCTGATGACACATAACAAATGTCAGGGAGCTGGATGGCTCTGAACTAAAGAAATAGTTGTACAGTTACTCCCTCTCCATGCGTTAAGTTCATTTGCTTGGCCCTTTTTTCCCTATCCAGAACAGACATAATTAATAGAACTGCTGGGCACTAGCCTGGCAGAAGACATCACAGCTTGAACTTGGCTTACTTCTTTCTACACAGCTTGGTCTTTCATGATGAAAGATGTGCAAACAAGAAGAGATATTTCTAGTGCAATGTCCATAAAACTGGTGGGGCTCGACAATATGGCATCTCAGAACATCCCAGTCAATCTGTTATCCTGTATGCAAATCAATTAAGGCTAGCAGATGCTAAAAAAACTTGAGTATGATACGCCAGATCCCATGGAGGCTTTGATTATGCCCCCAACACTGACCTTATCATGCTCTTATTAAAGCCAGATAGAAACTTTGGTCGATTTAATTGTTAGCAACAAAAGCCCTCACTGACTTTGCTATAATGCCCCACAATACTATAAGGAGAATATAATTTGAGAATGACAAAAGGCAGCCCATTTCCTACAGTTGCTTAGTACAAAAAAATGCCAAGCCACCTGACTCAGTAGGCCTGGTTTAGGTCTTCTTTGAGAGGGCAAGTGGAGCAGGAAATACCTAGCTATAAGGTCCTAGGACCCGGTTGGAAATGATGTTGTATACACTTGGCTGCATGAACCTGCATTTGGAAGGTTGGTGAGAATTGGCCTGAACACAGCTCACACTCACCACATGCAATATCAAATATATTTGTTAGCAAGTAAAACTAATGACAGTCAAGTCACATTTTCTCTGAACTCTGGAAGATAAATATTTTGTCTACAGCAACCTTATCAGTGCCTCTATCTCTCCATCTTGGGTATAACAGAAAACCAAGACCTTGATTACCCAGAGATGTTTGAGGTACCTGGTTTAAGTAACTGGACATCTTTAGCCTCTGCTCTAAGACAGATTGAAATGTGCCTTCACATGCATATTATCCTGTTATTCTTCATCCCTCTTCTCTTCTTGCCTGGAAGACTCTGGGCAGCTCCCATAGTATCTCAGGCTTTCATTCTGAACAGAGTTCAAACAGGTCCAACCCAGAGAATTCAAGTAATTAAAATCGGGGGTATCTTCACCTTTTAAAGACAAGGGAGTTGCAGTTCAGCAAGATTCAATCAAACATCTGCCCTTTCTGATGCATTTTCCACAGAGCTGGTAGTAGGGTCTGTTCATAGTAGTGGACAGGAATATATCTTATCCTAGTCATGAAGGAATTATTTGCACTAGAGAATCAGGTTTTATTCAGGCTAGGTTTCAGGGTGCTTATTAAGTAAGTTCCCCTGTAAACTGTTCTTGACAAGATGCAGTGAAGTTTTGAACAACACTCAACCCCACCCCATCCTGGCCATCCCATGGCCTCCTCCAGAACATGGCCACAAACATGGCACAAGCAACAGCTCCCCAGAGAGGAGATTGGGCTAGTTCGGGCTAGATGTGGGTGCAGACACATCTAACAAGTCTAACAAGTCTAAACACAGCAGTATAATTTACTTGCACTGAATATGTTCACAGGGAGGCACACTAAAGCCTCCCAAAGAGAAGTCAAGCTGCCTTTATATACCCCAGCAATCATTTGTGATCTACGTATGTGCTTACTGATGAGCATCTATCCCGAGATAATTAGCCATAGACACAAAAGGCAGGGCTCTCACACATTGCCATGGTGCAGTGCCACATCCCTGACCCACCTTCAGTCCAGTTCCCTTGGGTGAAGCTCAGCAAATGTCTCCAGTTTAAGAGAACCATGGTGTGTGAGCCAAGTAGGGTTGTGCTACAACCAGTGAGAAGCTTAGTGGTAAATTGTATGTATTTCTGGCAATGTTCTTTGAGTCCCTGCATGGAGGCCATGATAATCTGGTGTCCACTGAAGAAAAAGGAGTCTCAAATCTATGCCTCCTCCAGTATTTGCAGCCAGGAGTGAAAAAACACAGTAGGCATTAAGAAAGGGCACTATTGTTGCATAGGCCCTGTCATGCCAGGGTATTTCCTACCCTAAATAGAACCCACAATGGCAGTTGCTTAGTGAATGAACAGTGGCAAGAAGGAGCAAATGTTGGATAACTCTTTGAACTGAAGCAGCTTCTTGCATGAAGAAATTTCAGTAGCTTTGGAAATAACTACTTTTGTATCAATGGAACCTCAATCTCCCTCTGTATCTTGTTACTATCCTTGAAGATGTTTTTGCGCAACAGAGATATGGCAGCTCATGAAGAAGTGTGACTTGGAAATGAGGATGGAACTACCACATTTTTTTACGGGAAATTTTAGATGTATCCAAAAGCAACTAGAACACTCAGGATGGAGAACGTGGCAAAACATGACAACAAAGTAGAACTGCTTCTGTTCTGCTGTCCCTAATAAACTGTATTCCTCATTGGCAAGTAATCATGTGTCTGCAGCCCAAGGGTTGTTCTTTAACTCCCAGGATTGCTGCCATTTTCCATTCTGCCAGCCAAATGAGCACTGTGTGAACTCTGTCTCCGCAAGTGAACTCAATAAGTCCTTTTATTCTTCTCTGACCTTGCTAAAATGGTTGTTAAAGCTACCCACCATTTGTTCCCTGTGAGTATTTCACAGGGCTTTGGTTTCTCATGACTCCTGCAGCTTTCCCTTCTTTATTCCCTGCAAAGCCAAATCAAGAGAATTCCCTTCTGAAACCCCACTATTTGTTTCCTACTGAAGATCTTTCCCTTTTAATGATTTACATTATTCACACCCACAGAGCCTGCTCTGGAGCAACAGATTTGATGGCAATGTTTTCCTTCCCCCTCCACTGCAAGGATCAGTGCCTGACTAATTGAAGGGGATGATGTCATGCTGGCTGCTCTTTTTAAGGCAAATAAAAATACATCCTGTCTCTTTGGACGCTGCTTTTGAAGCCTGAAGCCTAGCTGGACTCAAGAAAGGGGTTAAAATCCAACAGTGTGCTCATACTGTACCCAAACCTACCAAAAAATCTTTTTTTAAAATTACATAAACCACCCTGACCTCAAGCCACACTTAGGACCCTGTGGAAATGAGCTCACTTGCTTGTCAAGCTGTTATAAGTTAGACAAGGCATAGAGTCCTATGTTCGCTTAGTGGATTTGTCCTAGCTCACCCTCTGTGTGACCTTCAGCTGCTCTGTGCCTTGGTTAATCATCAGTAGACTGAAGACGGTTTGTACCTGTCTCACAAGGAGCGGAGCTCATCTGCAAAACTCAGATGAAACTGCAGTATTAGCAAGTACAAAGTAACTTATTAGGGCTGAAAAACAAAAATAAATGTTCATGAGAAACAGGAACCAAATCCTCTGATTCACAACGCAGAGGCAATTTCACAACCAAGAGGTAATTTGATTCAGCTGATTTAAACCTTATTTCTTGTTTAATTCACCTGAGTCTTTTAACTACAAGGCTTTGGATTTTTTTAATTCTCTCCCTTATCATCTGTTCTGTGGAATCAAAGGAAATTTATCACAACTCAGAGTATGAAAAAATATATCATTAAAAGACCGGAATGAAAATGCAGTTTCATTTCAGTGAAAGAGAACAAAGTCACTTAATCATTTTATACAATCACAAAATTCAGATGACATCATTCATTCAGAGCAACTGTTGCTGAGGCACTTTTTCTCAACTGCTTAGAAGTAAGGCTTTATTTGCAGGCCTTGTCATCTCACTTCATTTAATGGGGTGCCTCACTTTCCTTGTTCCAGCATGACAAGGGAAAGCAAGGGTGCATCCATGTGCTGTGTGAGCCTGAGCTGCTGCTCATATCAATTTCCTTTCTTAACCCCAATACTTCATGTTATCTCACGTGTCTGCTCTATACTTTACCTCTATAAAATTTAATTTGCCTCCCAAAAGGTACAATTTGTATCATTGGAGAAAGAAAGTGAAATCTTCCACTACATTGTTCTGGTTTGCCTCCAATTAAGTTGATAATGCCTAGAAGAGAAGCAAGCCCTCAGAGACCAAGACAGAAAATATGGGCTTTAGGGTACTTTAAAACTTTAGGACACCAGAAATCATGGCTATCTGCAGACCTCACTTGAGCTGGACCTTTTATGCCCAAATGGTGGGAAAAAGTTTCATCAATGCTTCCTCAAAAATGTTGAGCCAGGAAAGTGAGGAAATCAATAGAACCACTCTGAAAACACCACACCTGGAATTATTACAAGGTAATGCAGCTAGCACAGATGTGTTATTTGAAATACTCAGAGAAGAGAAAGGTGGAAAGAAGAAAGTGACTCCTCAAATGCAGAACACAGCAGAGGTTTGAAAACAATCCCCACATTCCATTGTTACCTCCCAAGATCATGTATCCCGAGCAACTTAAAGGCTATCTTATATGATGTGGCCAATGTGAGAATGTACTGCAAGCAACTAGAACCAAAGGTCACTTCATTCACACAAAGCACCTGATCCCATCCAAGCCCCATGATGCCAGGTACGTGGTTCAGAGCACAGCATGTTGAAGTGAAGGAGTTCACAGCTCCTCCCCCCACTCCCAGTTGATTTGCTGTTGTAGAGATTGAGAAAGAGATTGGGAGAGAGATGGAAAAATACCAAGACCTAGAAGCTGTCCAATATTTATACTGGAAACAAGTTCAACCCATTAACTGTGAAATTGGGCAACATCTGACATCTTCCTCCATTCAGCTGCTAAAGAGAGAGTGACCAATAAATTAAACAGAGTTGAGGTCTGCTATGGGTTTCAAGGAGTTTGCATGTAACAGCCCTGACACTTGCTCACTGGGGACCTATCATCTTCTCAGAGAGAGGCAAAGCCACTCTTCCCAAAGGTGGTTACTACAAACATGAATGAACTTCTGTCTCCATTGCAGGTCAGTTTTCCAGTGGCATGTATTAAATAATGCAGCCATTAAACACAAATTGATCCTTCTCTTCTCCAGGTTGTGTGATACCCACTTTGTAAATAGTGTCCATGTGTACAGTAAATAATGTACGTGGGTACTTCCCCGACATCATCTTTAACTGGATTTCCTTACTATGCCCTTCTTAATGGGCCATTTTTCAACTATCACTACTCAGGTACAAAGGAAAGCACTTGAAAAACAGACATCAAACCACTAGGAAAATAATACCTTTCTCCACGACCAACACCAGAGACTTTGCCATTGCAGTGCAGTCTGCGTAAGTCTGGTATTTGGCGTGATCATACTGAGGCAGCTGGAAGGGATCCACACAAGTATATGTTGAGGAGCTTGCCCACTTAGAACAAGAAATTGAAGTCAATTTGTCTCCATGTCTTTCCACTTTTCTTCACCCCCAAGAGAGGAAGAAAGAGAAGCAGCAGGGATGAGAGACAAAATTTACACAGAAACTGGGTATTACCTCTCATTTGAAAATACCAAAACAATGAATTTACACATGTCACTACCATGTAGGTATACTTGAAATAAAGTATAACTTCTGAATAAGGAGACAAATAAGCTGTTGTATCAATAAAGGCAGCAAAGCATTAACCAGCCGGTCACAGGCAAAGAAAGTTGAGAGCTCTGCGCTCCACAAAGATGTACCCAAGCTTTCCACCTCTGGAGGAACAGGACCAGTCATGTGTTCACGTTAGGGAGAAATGTTCAGTACTGTACCTATGAAACTGGGTGACACCCACCATTTTTGCCTCACGCAGCTGTAAAAGATGGACAACCCAACCACTGTCAGCTGAGACTGTCAGGCAGAAAAAAATCCCAAGTATCTTCTCTAGATCCATTGCTGTTGACATAAGATACTCAGATGAACAGCCCTGGACACCATATTTTTTAACTCACGTTTCCAGAGTTTCCTCATACCATCTACTCACCATTCTGAGTTCAATACTGGGGAAAATTAAATTATTTTTTTTTTCTAATTTTGTTACTTTTCTTCAAATTTCCTGGAGAGATCAATATCCCGTAGCTTGCTGCGGTGCAGTTTCCTTTTCATGAAATGGCATTATGCAAGCACAGCAAAGCCTGGGTTTAGGCACGAAGCAATATAATTCCAGGTGAAAATCCAGATTTTAGGCAGATGCGTTAGCCCCTGAGATTCCTTTCATTGTTATTTAATCATTATATTGCAGTAGCAGACAAATTCCCCTTGAAACAGCCTCAGCTGTACTAGGCACTATACACTAAGTTAAAAAAAGAACTTGCCTCCCTCAAGAGTTTGCAATTTAATATAAAAAACAGGTATGCCATATAAGCAGCAAGGAGGAAGAGGATAACTGTGGCATAAAAACTCTAGCTGGATCCAGACTGATTTTAAAACCACAGAACATAAATCAACTCATCTCAGAAGTCCCTCTTACTCGCACACGTTGCCCGATGGGGCACTAACAGGCTGCAATTGTGAGGTGGTTGCTAACGTGGGCTCTCCAAACCTGCCAGGAGGGACAGAGGGATGAAGGACAAGCATCTAGGGAGCTCAAACAGTGTAACTACAAGTTGGCAGCGAGTGACCTGAGACTGCATCAGAGAAAACAGACCAAAATGTAGGATGGGCTGGAATGAGGGAGACCCTGGAGGGAAGGATCTGCTGGTGACACATGAATAAGGTTGGAGTGGCCCTGGAAGAGCTGAAGATGATCCAGAGCTAGAGAAATGAAGAGAAAACAACAGACAGTCCTAGCTTCACGGAGAAATTAAGCATGGAAAGTGTCATTCTCCTTTTGGAGACTGCTTACTAAGACTATCTCTACTGAAGCCCATACAATAACATATATGTGTAGTCAGTCATGTAAAAGGAAATCAAACAAACAAAATTATGGCTTCTTATTTCTACCTTTCACTCTTACATGCCTCAGTCAGGTTTCTGCTCTTTCTCTTGCAACACAACTATGAAATTTGCCTGGAAACTGCTATGAATAAATCTCAATGATACAGTAGTCCTGTAAATCAACATGTGTCTCAAGTTGAAAGTAAAAATCATACACAGCAGTACAAAAAGCACTAAATCAAACGTATTCTTTCCTAACTTGGTTGAGATTAAAACCATCCAGGGATAACCTGCATTGTTTACAGTGACAGGACTACTTGGTTCAGCACTGTTGTGAACAGCAGGCTGTGCCTTGCTCTTGTGACCACTTGCTGTGGTCACACAGAGATGATTTATCATGTTCTGTGGCACCTCCTACCAGACAATGATCCAAGACAGGCAGGGAACAGCTCTTACTTCTGTTTATTTGTTTTCATCTCACTTTATTTAAGCTTTGAAATTTTACGATTGTATTAAATGCAAATGCCAATAGGAAACAGAGAAAATATCATCAGGAAATGGAAATGTGCACAAATGTTGCATGTTGAACAAAGATTTCCACAGTTTCTGATCCAAACTAAACATTTCAACATTCCTAATAGTTTGTTTCCCATTAACTGTAACTGAGTCATTTCAGAGACTCCTGTGAGAGGGACTGTGGTGTTCTGTATGCCCCAAGAGTATCACTATCGTATGATGCACAGTAACAGTGAAGGTGAACACAGACAAATGGCAGCCAGGCTCAAATCAAAATTTCATTTCATAGCCTCCTTGTAGAGAATTAAAGCATCTGCTTCTCTTCAGTTCGCTGGGATTTTGTAGAAGCTATCACTTCCACAAAAGCCTACCGAGAATATTCTGCGTTCACTGTTTTTCATTGCAGTGTTTATTGTTCATATAAACTTTGTGCATGAATCTGCAGACCAGCTTTGACGACAACAGCCTCTGGTCCAAACTGGAATATTCTTCAGACTCACTAGAGCAAAGAATCACTCAGAATCTAGGCAATTCACTCGAATTGCAGAAATACAGTATTTAAGTGCTTGTTTTGTCTAACTTCATTCAGTGACTTCAAGGTGAGCCCTCGGTTCCATGATTTGCAGCATCCTTTGATCAGCATGCTACAGGATATTCAAGAGCTGGGCATTGTAAGAGCTCCATATGAAGACATGCTCCTGTCCACAAATAATCTCTCTGCAGCAGAGACTTGTGCCACAGCTGGGCTGTGGGTCCAACTCATTTGGTGGGTGACAAAAATTCCCTCGTCCCTTTCTTCAACCTGTTTGTCTGTCATGCCTTTTCACAGGAATCTTGAGTGCATGTTTGGCTGACTGAAAGCTGATGAGTGAAGAACAGGCAGAATATTCAGGAAATTACCCCCTCCAGATAGGATACTTCCTCACATCATCTTTGTTTATTTCCTTTAGGTAAATCTGCAGCTTAAGTTAATTGCTGTGTTGGTTGATAGGGAAATAATGTCCAGGAGAGTACCTGTGTATTGCTCATTTTCATGCTGAGCATAAATGTCTTACCTGGTATACCAAATAACTTACTTAATATGAAACAATATAGCTGATAAAGAGGATCCAAGGGAGAGGCTGAAAAAAGAAACAGAGAAATTGCCCAGCTATTGTAGTAGGAATAATGTACAAGATTTAGATTAAAGTGTAATTTATTGCCTGAGTCATACAGGGAAGGGGATGCTAAATTGGTTCCCAGGATGAGAAGGCAGCTGCCACCAGCATTGTGTTCTCTGTGTGCAAACAAATCAACCCATGCTGTAATGCCTCTTTCTGCTCAGGCAGCACTTGGCGATGGGATTTCAAAGGGCTGGTTTCTGTCATCCAGTTCGAAACTCTTTCATACACTGCAGTCTCAGTCAGAAGCCACCTTGGATATGGAGTTCCACCATCCTCCACAGCACATGCCTTGTGAAAGAGAAAGTGAGATCCAGTCTGAAGGGCTGGTGAGAGCTTGCTTTCTTTGTTAGCGGCTTCATCAAAGCAGCTCTGTTAAACTCTCAGCCTCCCTGGGGTGTTACCCCTCTGCGCAGCAAGAAAGAGGCGGGGATCGATCAGGTAGTGTTTTACACCCACTTTGCGTTGGTGAAAATCAATATGCAGCAGTGAACGAGCCTGCTTCACCAGCACACTGCTTCTTCCAGAAACATGAAAGCGTTTGTAACCTAGTACAGCTGCTTGTGCTCGGCTGCAGCAGCTTTGTGCTGCCAGAACAGCAGAAGGCAGCCAGAGGATATTCAAGAATGAGGTGTAGTGACCTAAGCTACAATGACTTTACACTGTTTTTTTAGTTCAGTTCTTATTTAGGTAATACTGTTACTGGTGTCATATTTAAGTCTGGCCTGTTGACTGCCCTCTGCCAGGTTTCTGCAGGCTTACTGCAACTGGGCCACAGAACTGGGCAGGGGAAGCTTTATGCTTCCCCACTGTGTTGGTCCTTACACTGCAATCACCTTCCACCATGTGAAAAGCATGGGCACATACATGTCCCACCTTGGGACAAGCGGATATAGCTGAGGGCTATTTTCACTCGCCCCGACTCAGCTGTATTGGGCTGTCCTGGAGCATCTGAGACTTCCACACAGATCTAGCAAATAAGGCACAGGATCAATGAGAGGTCTTCACCCCTGTGGAGAGACAGCTGAAGACCAGGTAGTACCCTACAGCTTCTCAAATGACGCTAAACACATAGTACTAAGTAACCTTAACTGTCTTGCTCTAAGCAACTAATTTTCTTCTTGAAAGCCTTCAGGGATTTCAAGTACACATTATTTTGGGTTTCTGGTATAGAAAGCAATAGTCAAAACATTTCATTCTGCCCAGACAGGGGTAGATGCACAACAGTTCACGTGGAGTTTACCCAGAATCACAGCACAACTTTTGAAAAAAATTTAGAATAAAACATTCCTAGTTGAGAACACATCTGAACTGTGACACCACAGAAGCACCTCTGAGAACTGCCCTCCTCCCAGCCATCTGGTACTTAGCTCAGGCCCAAGCCAGCTACAGGGTTACAACATGATCTTGTTTAATAGCTGAAGGAAAGCCAGGTATGCAAGTGAAATGCAATTGCAGGAGCGTCTGGGTCACTGAGAAGAAGCTCTGCACCATTTTCCATCAGACTGGAATTCCTTGACCTTGCTGGTATTGTTCCCACTACCCCACACCATGCAATACAGCTACAACATCATGAGGTCATGACATGAAGTCAGGTCGTTACTTGTCAGAATAATGGAAATTCTCTTCGTATTGGTGGTTGGTAAAAAAGACTTATCACAAATGCTGCTACTGAGCACCAGCAAGGAATAAACACTCAGAGAAGCAAACTGGGGTCTTTACAAAGGAGGTGAAGAGCTTCATAGCAGCTCTTAAAAATGTTTCCTCTGCCAATCAAAGTCTCCTCTGCCATGAAAGAAGTTACACATGACGGAATTTTTTTTCTTTTTTACTGTCTTTGCAGAAAAAAGACATAATACAGAAGGTAAGGAATTTCTTTTCTCTAAAAACACAGACCTTAGGAAGAGCTCATTTTAGAGTGATGCTGTTATCTGGTTAAGTTTGCATTTCTTTGTTCCTTCTCTGCTGTTTTATTACCTCCTTCTATCAGCCAACTCCAATGGCTTCTTAAATTCTGCCTCCAGCCACAAGGAATGTAAGCAAGTATAGCTGATGTAAGATGACATCCATGCCTTCATTCACTGAGCTGTGATTGTCTGTTGAGTACTTGCAGGGAAATGCTTGCTTTTTTTTTTTTTTTCCCAATACAAATCCCAAGGCAGCTGAGGTTACACAACCAGCTTCATACTTAGTTTAAAATATGTCTCAATTTATAAGCCATCTGCAGCACTCATCATTAAATGAGAAGGCCACAAACAGGAAAACTCACAACAACGATAAATAATCAGGACTCAAATGAGCACTCTAATTTGAGGCAAGAATCTGGGTTGATCAGAATGCTCTCTAAACAGTGCCAGCTCAATGAATGGGGCAATCACATCACAAACCACTCATCTGGGGCAAATGGCCCACTTTCCAAAGTCAATGATACATACTCTGGCTCAGGAAATCCCCAACCTGCAAATCATTAGAGAGTAGGGAAAGTATCATTAGATGCTTGCCCTTTTCTTTATTCTTCCTTAGCCGTCTGCTTTGGCACCACTGTCAGAGAAGAGACATAGAGGTAGGTGGGTTTCTGGCCCAACCCTGTACAACCATTGTTGTGTTCTTAGCCACAGAGCAATGGCTCTGAGAGTAGGGTACAGGGTGTGTTATGGAAAGCAAGAGGCAGAGGGCAGTTCAATGGGTGCTCACACCATGTCTCACAGAATCCTTTCTATCAGAATTACCATTAATTACTTCACTTACTTATATCCCTATTCATGCAGGAAGAAATGTGTTGATGTGTTGGGAAGATTTGCTACTGAAAAGAAGCACATCAGAGAAATTATATTCTACATTTTGATATGAATGTCACCAAGTCAGAGACTGCCCCGGTATCATTCACAGGATAAAGCACTCCCCACAATGTCTAAATGCATTACAAGAAGTGGCCATGAGTGATACCACCGAGAAGAAATGTTGGACTCATAGAAATTGGAGCCCTCATCTTTGAGAACATATAAAACCAAATGCATTTATATCCCCTGATGAAAATTACAGGACAAGTGGCATTTATTTGTTTGTATAGTGAAGACTAGGCAACTTGAGTCTCTCAAGTTTTCCACCAAAATATGTTGATTGCCTTTGGGATTTAGATTTGCAGAGGTTTTTATGATTGCATTTCAAGGCACATTGTGTGCTCTGGAGAGGCACTATAATTTCTTTATTTTTGTGAGGCCCCAGAAGATTCCTATATTCTTGAAATTGGAGATGGAAAGATTTATCCTTCCTTCTGATGAATCCCCCACCAGGACAGGACTGCTTTCTAAAGCATACTGCCAAGGACTCATGTTGTCTAGTTTGCAGTGACAAAGCTTGTATCTAGAAGGAACTCCAAAATTTTAAAAGTTTCACTTTTATAGACCAATTATCAACAAGACTGGCCCTATCATCAGCTATTGTTTATTAATTCTACCTTTTTAAAAACTCTCATCTCTCCCTGTTATTCTAAGAAAACTGCAGAATTTCAGAAATATTTGTGAAAGAAGCCACTGTGATAAAGCTGGACAGACGTATGCTCAGTGGTACCTTATTTTATTAATAAATTCCTACTGAGGTCATGAGGGTCTCCCGTACAGTAAAATCAGCAGGCTTTGGTCCTCAGAGCTCTCATGCAAAAGGAATAAATCAGAAGGCACTGGAGCAGAATCTGTTTTTTACTTCTATGGATTTTTGGGTTTTTTTTTGTGGGGGGGTTTTTTGGGTTTTTTTTGGTCAAATCTCTCATGCTTGATTAAAGAAATTTCTCCCCGGTTTTCTGTTCTGTTTTTATTACACTTATAGATAAAAAGCCTTTGTATGGCAGGAAGAAGAGCAACAATTTGCCAACTCAAGCTGCATTTACCATCTGGTACGCAAGAACTTAGCAGACTGCCTGTTCCATCAACGCAATAATATTATGGTACTTTAATGACCCCATACTCCAATTTGAAGATAAGCAATTGGGACTCAAGATGACAAATAGGGACATTCACCTCCTGTAATAACCTGCATTTCCTCAGCTGTTGTCACCAATTACCAAAGCATTGATCACATACTGATAATAAAAAGTAGTACAATTTCAGAAAATCATCTTTCTCTGCTTTTCCCTTTTTGTGCCTTCTTTTAATGGGTCTAGATGGCTGCAGTGCCAGATGAATACAAGCTGCATCGAGTAATATGAGAAGAGTCCCACTTCCCTAGAGAGGGGAGAGGGCAGCAGTGCCCTATTCACATCACTAAAGCCAAAATTTCCAAAGGAGTTGGCAATTCTGAGGCTCAGTGTTAGCCACCTTAAATGAGACATATTTTCCAAAGCATACATTTGCAAATGTATCTGGCATTACTTTGCTACCTATGTAGCTACCTCTTCCAACCCCACCGTTACTCATCAGCTTTTGCTGCAGTGAACAGGGAGTTTATCGCACACTGCAGCATATTCAAAAATCAGCTTCTATTTTCAAGGGCAAGGATGATAAACTAAGCGGGGAGCAACTGTTAGTTTTATGGATAAACTAGGTGTCCAATGTAAAGGGAGAACAAACTCGGTGCAGGCTACTACTATATCACCTGTCACAAAGTGATAACAACAGCCACTAGCAACCACTATTGATGTTCCCCACAGTCAGAAAGAGACTAAATAATGAAAACAAAGTATTTGGGGCTCATGCAGAAAGACATTAACAGTGTTCCCTTCAAAGGACAACTTGGATTTGATGGAATTGTACACAGAACCATCACCCTTTAATAGATAAACGTGGGAACAATCAGGGGATCATCATTTTTTCCAGACTAAAAAAAGTCTGTTAAGCCTTACACCCTGTCAGGGCATATTACAAGTAGAGCTCCTTACCCCAGTCTCTGCATTTACCAAATGAGAGAAGGAGCAGGATAGATGGGCTGGTTTCTAGGCTTCTTTCACAGCTCCCATCACACATTTGATGGCAAAGGAAGGAATACAGCAGGGGAATAAGCGGGAAGGAACCCCGGCTGTTCCCAGTCAGGACATCCCCTTGGAGATCACTGTGTATGGGCACACAGGCCATCCTACAGATGTCCAAAGCCAGGAGGAAATTCACAGACATTTCTACGGAACATAGGCAAGTCCTTTACACAGCATGAATCATAAATTAATCTGTCTCATTTTGCCGCATGATAAGCAGAAGAAATGATAATGGTTATATGTCAAGGACACTTTTATCCCGAGCTGTCATGATAATTCCTTCCACTATAATACATTTACTAAAAGAGTAATACATAAAATCTAAAAGGAAGGTTACTGTTCGTAAGCAGGAGTGATGAATTTCAAGCCAGAAATTAAACCTTGGCTCCTATCCACAGGATAACCAACTTCACAAGCATCTAGGTGAGTTTAACAGGGCTACTCATGAAGCAAGGGAGCCCACAGTATAGGTGAGGTGTTCATGATACACCCACTGATGACAATAAAGATAAGCTCCACGGTGAGATATGTGCATAGCTTTTCTGTGAAAATAGCCACAAGAATTAGGATGTGGACCCAGGAAGGGCTCTGGAGAAAGGACACTCCAGCAACACTGGAAGCAAACTAGGTGAAATATCACAGCTTTTAAATATCACACAACAATTCCTTAAGTAATTCCTAGTAGAGTTTCCTAAATATTATGTGTTACTGTGCCATGGATATTTTATAACATTTTAATGAAAATGTGATCTCATTTATGAGATTGGTGAAGCCCACGGCTTTATAAGGACCCTTCAGGATTTGGCTACCTCACTATCAGTCAGAAGAGATGGTGCAGACTCATGGAAGAAGGTGTGCTCCCAGAGCTACAACTGATCTAACTGACCACCACCAAATGGGGCTACAAGTTCCTTGGTCCTCTCATCTGGAAAGAGGATGTAATGCTCTCCTATTATTCTGTCTCACTAGAGAATAGATTAATAGAATAACTACAATACAGACCTTGACTTAAGGGCCTAGAAGAAGGCTTTTTAAAGTTAATGGAAAAAATCGCACAGACTTCAAGCTGTTTTGTAGCAGTTCCTAACAGACACAATGCATAAACATATTAAAATGTCATTTAACTATTGCTGCTCCTGCTAGACATGCTAGTAGTAGCTAGGATCCTTATCATCTAAATCCTTCCACCTTGAACAGTGGCTGAAGAGTACAACACCCTAAATCTATTAAGATTCTTTTGCTCATAGCCTTGTTACTATGAAATGGTTATTAGAGAAATGTCACTGGGGAGAAAGAGATGTTTGTTTTTTAGTTCTCTGGAATAGGAACTTACTGGGAAGATAAACTCATATTACCATCCCTTCCATTTTTCTCTAGTGTGTTTCCTGATGTTCTGCCCACAGCAGAAGCTGACCTTTCTTGATGAAAGAATAATCTATTTGAAAACAAAAAAGCAGATCAATGCAAACATCAGCTCAGTGATGGAAGATGTCAGCTAGAGGAGGGGGATAAGAGCTAATGTGCCGCTAATTGAAGAAGCCGTTTTTGTCCAGCTCCACATACCCAAGATAAAAGCAGGTAGGATTTTTTGGCTGGCGTATCGAGGCAGTATCTTCATCTATGACACATGCATTAGCCTGTGTAGCAGAAGAGGCATCTCACAAGCAAACAGGAATGGGTTTGCCAAGAAAGAGAGATGGTTGGAGCTCCTCAGCATCAGACACTGATTTTGAGGCTACAGCTCAAGATAATACTGTATTCTTAGTAAATCTTTGCTCTCAAAATGCAAAAGTTCTCACACATGTATTTGTTGGCCTCTTCACCAAGAGACCCTATGTATCATTTTATGTGACTGTGCCCTGTTCCTCACCTCTGAGCTCAACTGCAGCACAAGGACACTGCCCATTTTCAAACATCCCTGGAAACCTCACTTTGCCACAATCCCTGAGGGAACCTAGTTGATCTGTATTTAGAAATATGTACCTATTTCTTCCTATCTTTTCCTAGGTGTTCTTAAAGCTTCTCAGAACAGTAACATTTTGTTTATGTTGCACCAGGCATCTGGCAAGACATTATGAACACTTCAGTTCAAAAATGAACAGTGAAATGTTAATGCTAGGTGTCTCAGCCCAACTTGGCCTAGCCATTTAACATGCTTAGGTTAATTACTGATGGGTCCACTAAACCTGAGTACTGGTCATATACAGTTGGATTTTAGAGATCCAAATATGGACTTTTGATACATCTTTGCAGTTGGCTGAACATCATCACTCAAACCAGGAACAGCACAGGCAAATAAAACTAAAATCTGAGTGCAGATGTGAATTTTGACCCTCCCTTTTAAATCATCCTGGAAACAGAGAAATTGGAACATAAAGTTGTTGTCTTGCTATGTGGCCTGGAAATAATTGTCTGGAAGAGGCTGGCTTAATTTTTTTTTCCTAGGGAGAGAACACTTCTGTTGAAAGAGCTGCAGCTCTAGCTTCAGCCTGTGTCTAAAAGAGGGCTAGGTAAAACTCAGTATCGGTGCGTGTGTTTTCAAGGGATGGTTTTCACACTTCTTTGGGATTCAGGTGGTTCCCCATGGACATGCTGGGAATCTCAACAGAGTGGTGTTGCACTATTGCAATGCATGATGCAGAATGAACAGTGGCACCGAAACAACTCCTGCTGCAACAGCCAAAGACAGACAGATAGGGGGAAAAGGAGAAGGGCATTATAACACCTGCTCAGCCATTAAAATGGTGACATCCTCCTCAGAGGTATTCTGACTTATGTCAGCTATTAAAGCTACTGGATTCCCAGTAGAGAATAAGCAGAATACAACAGATTCCAGCTAGCCCAACCTAGGATTTGTGGGTGATTGTTGGATGGAGCAGAGTAAAACTTCGTCTTTGGTTCATGGAATTATAAAGTAATATATTGATAAGAAGTGGAAGAATAAGTAACTCAGGAAAATCTTTAATCAAATAAGTCCTGTTCTTGACTTTCTATCTTTCTCCCACCTCCTATCACAAAAGCAATTAGCCTCATGCTTATCTTTGCTTTGTAATCATCATCATCTCAGGCTGTGAGGTTTGGATGACAGACACAGGCAGGTAAAAATCTAACCCAAAGCCTGTTTTTACCAGAATACTCACTAGAAACCCCTTTTTTGGGGGGTTGGGTTTTTTGGGGGTTTTTTGGGGTTTTTTTTTGTAGTGAACTGTTTTATATAGCTGCCAGAGTACTTTGCAGTTTGTCAGCCCGTACCTGCTGAGATTACCCTCTGTCCCAAGGTACACAGCAACATGCAGCATGGATGGGGCCACCATTTAATTCCATACATGCAGTGGAGACAGAAAAATAAGGTCACAAGGACCCAGGGTCCATCATACAGACTTGTGAGTAAGATCAGGCGAAAGGACTCTCCACATAGCTCAGGAAGATCTGCTCCTCACTGTAGTTTCAAAAGAAGACTTATCCACCCCTAGATCTTCAAGAACAGGCCACTGCTTCTGCTCACGAGAAAATATACTTATTTCCTATCACTATAATGCAAGAAAAGTGCAGCATGTGTGAGTCAGGAGAAAAGGATTAGGTAAAACCCTCTGTTACTGGGGAGTGGGAGTAGAGAAGAGGGCTACGGTGCATATTGTAGAGCCTGCCACTGAGGGAATTTGAAGCCCCATGGAAAAGGGTTCCTCACCTGGCAGCCATCCTACCAATCTCACAGGCACATGGAAAAAGTATCCTCAACACGACTGTGCTCTCTAACCTGCAAATTCTCTGATAGGCACAAAAGACAGGTAAGTTTCTCACTCTTCTCCTTAGACCATTTCATTGCACTTACTCCTGATGCTTTGAACAACTCCCTTGAGTCTGAGGGAATGTCAAAGCTGGAAAGAAACAGTGGCAGGAGGACAGGAAAGGCAAACCCCAGTTTTACATTTCATTCCCATCCAGCCAAGAAGCTGCTTTTGCTCCAGAAGGGTTATCTGCAGCATCTGCAGTCATGCCCTGCCCCAACCAGGACACACATCCAGATACGCATTGAAGTGAAAGGGTGACTCCCTACTGTGACCTGAGCCCACTTTCATTTCCAGACCCGAGCATGGCATCACCCCTTTAGAATTTACATTGCTGTTATCCATCCCATTAAATAACGTTTGATCAGATTAACTAACAGCAGCCCTGCTCGCCAGTGAATGCCAGCATTAACTGTAACACAATAGGAGCACAGGCCTAAGCCCATTTTTTTGCAGATAGTAAACCTGTCAGCGGAGTGGGAGTGTTGATGTCATCTTCTGACTCAGTGGCAGTTCCTGGGGTCACCCTGAATTCCAACACCATCAGCGTCCCCTCTCCAAATCTCACCTATTATTTGCTCATTGTGGTTAGATTTTGCCTGGAGGAAGGAAGGAGTGACAGGCTGACATCACTTGCTTATTAATAGATGGGTAAAGAAGAATGATCTCCAATAAGGCTTGGGTGAGGATGTTCTCTTAGGGTGTACTCAGGAGGACAGTGTACTAGTGAGCAAGACAGACTTGTAACCTTTTAAGGGAAGCAGCTGTCTGCCCAGCGGCAGCTTCTGAACCTTTGAACTGCAATTCACTGGTCCTTCAAGGGCAGGGTTAACCCCTCACTGGAGAAACGGTGCTGGGGACAAGCAGCGAGAAATGGGTTCCTGTGCAAAGCAAAGTAATTTCTTCGTAAAGGAAAAAAATGAGGTTCTTCAAGGACAAGATGTGACTCTGTGGCACTTCAGAGCAGTAGCTCCCACCAGCAATCCCACAGCTGTCAGTGACACTACATAAGGGATCAGTAAGGAGCTCCCCATTTGGCCTTTGCTGCCAACTGCTCTCAGACTCCAGACTGTGGCCTGCAGCTGGATGCAAGCTGCAGTGGGTGAAAAATGTGAAACATCTCATTTAATCAGTAAACCTCCTCCTCCCTTGCATGTTTCCTGATAACAGTTGGAAATGTTATCAAAGGCATTTGTTATTGAAAGTTGTTTGCATTAAAAAACCAAAACAAAACGAACAAACAAACAAAAAACCCAAACCACACACACAAAAAACCAACCAACCAAATAAAAAAGCAAACCTTGGTAAAGAATTATTTCCTGCAGTTCAGTGTTAGGAATGATAACTCCAAATCATATGGGGTATTTTTTCACTGTTTATGTTGTATGTCACTCTTGCTATTATGTTTCCACAGCAAGATCACAGTATTACAAGGTTAAAATTCCTCTGTTGTGGATGAACTGCTACATTAAGTTCAAATGCATCCTTCCTACCAGGAAGCTACTAAGAAAAAGTAAACTCAGAACAGGAATAGAGTCTAAGCAAATTCATTACAAAATGTAAATACACATCCTTTCTTTTTGTTTCTCCCAGCTGATGGAAGGAGCTATTAAACATGCCTGAGTTAGCCAAAACAGAGGAATTAATACCTATTCATATTTCTAAGCCTTTTTTGTACATATCTCTTAAGTATTATTCCCATTTACCCACTTCCAAGACACAGAGAAACCAGCAGAGAGTCTCCACTCAGTGACAACAATGCAAGATGAGAGATTTGAATGGCAACACTGCAGGATGAGCTATTTGCTTATTTCTCTCAGAAAAGGCAGAATATTATAGTATTCCCCCCAGCGTGAACATATTGATTTACACACTCCTGGCTGCATTTACTGTCCCTCATAAATTACCAGTACAAAAATTAAGCAGAGGGGAAAGGCAGCCTAAATCTTACAACTCAGTGATAAAGGCCTTCCCAGCTGGCTAGCACTGACCCTGCTAGTGATGTGCCCGTGTCCCCTGACACAGGGCAATGCAGTGCAGCTCCTTTAGGATGACCATACACTCCAAAGCACAACACTAAAACTAGAGGTACTCTGCAGGACTAAACTGGATTATTTTCAATTTCTTTCTCAAAGCACAGTAAATTGAGTGGTCTAGTGAGGAGGAGCCCTGGTAGTAACAAAAGGGCTTTCTTTTCTGTGTCTTTTTCTTTTTCAGATGGATGGTAACTGCTGAGGAAGCATTTGCAGAACATTAATTGCAGCATGTCCATCTTGCCCCTCCTCTCGTGATTGACTGCAAAGGCAAGATCTGAGCAGCAGGCTGCTGCAGTGGCTCGTTCACTGACATGAGTGTCCCGCTCCACAATTTTCTCATGTATTCATGCTGGCAAGACTGCCACTGCCCCTGGCTGAAGGTCTGGCTCACTATTCAGACTGCTTAAGTCTTCAAGAACATCATTTTCTTTTTGCTAGCTGATTAATTTGCTTGCTTTCATCTCTTTTCAAATAAACCCTTGCTTAAAATCCTCCCTGGGATTTGTATCAGCCAGTGCAGGAGGGAGGATGCCTCTTTCCAATACAACATGCTCTGACCTTCACAGTGCTGCCATGCCAAGAGAGCTGGGCCATCTCCATGCTTCGAGAATACAGAATAGCAAAGGAGTGACAGTGCTACCCAACACTTCAGTCATCCTGCCTGCAGGCACCACTCACACCTTGTGCAGTGGAAGAGGACAAGAGCCACACTAGATCATGATGTACAAAAAGGGAAGGAAAATTCTCTCTCCATTGCAAAGAGGGATTTTTTACACCCCAAAAAAATGAGATCTGATTCCCCCTTCCTTGGTCCGCATACCCACAAACATTATTCTTGGTGATAAAAATCACAGGGAAAAATTAAATGAAACTTTAGCAAACAGATGTGATCAAGCTTGTATGGCTGCACCCATACATCAAGTATATCAAGTGTGCATTCTCCGCTTATCACCCTTACTCCTGCTACGATCTGGACATTAACTTGGAAATACCGAGTTCAGCATTTCATGCTGCAGGATGAAACAGGATGTCAGCACCAGGCTTTCCTCACGTTCTCAATTATTTACAGTCCAGTAAGGATGGACCGGAACTCGAGAAAAAGAACACAAGAAATGGTAATATGTATGCTATGCTTCTGCCAGAGATACCAGTGTTTTATGAAACCTGAGTTCACAATGAACAGTAACGAAAATAGCAAAATAAGTTCATTTCACCTTTTTCAGACTATTGGTGCAATACAGTCGACCCCACACTGGTAGTATCCAAGGGTGACAGAAGATTCAAATTTGTAGACTCTGAGGAGTTTGCATCTAAAATGACATTCAGATCTGAGCCAAGGCCAAATCCCCAAAAATAATCTTATTCAGATTCCAGTGATAAAATCTCTGCCCTTTGTTTTTTTGATTTTTTTACATAGTGCAAAGCCTCCATAAAATGTAGTCGCTTTTCACAGCTAGTTTAAAGTTTGAAAAGTTTTATTCCAGTTCAAACAAAACACAGTGAGTCACAAGCTGTCTGTTGCTTTCTCCTTCCCTAAAAAATTACTCTATTTGAATTCAGCAGTACATACAGTAACCACCATTTGCTTGGACAATCCCTGTAACTCACTGAAATTCAGTCGGGTTCCTGACCTGAACTTTGCAGCAAGCTCTTGTCTCTTACAGCAGTGTGCACATACCAAAGCCCAGGGTTTGAACACCTGTGACTATGGAGGACTTAGATCAAAAATTCAGTTCAGACTTTACTATCCAGATCCACCTTTTACCAGTATTCATTTTCAAAATCAGGATCCTCAAAGTGTATGGTACTACTCAGTGGTGACACTGCTGTGCTACAGGGTAAGGGATCTTCTTGCAGGTGTTGATATCTGGATATATGGAAGAAAGAGGAGTTCTTAACTGGAGATAAGCCTGGACAGACAAAAAGGAAGACAAAGCCATTGCTCCTTAAACTTGAGCCCTTCAGTATCCCAGTCTGGCCAGTTGTCTTTTCACAGCCCACTTAGCAATGGACTCAACTTCACGCGGATGGTGTAAACATCCCACTGGGGCACAGTAAAACAAAACAAAACAAAACAAAAAGATGTGGATTTTGAACTTTAAGGAATTTCTTCTGCCTAAGTTCTGAGTCACATATTTCAGCTAATGGATGTATTCTTGTTTTACAGTTGAGAAGTCTTCACACAGTGTCCCATCAAGTAGGCACTATTTACAGTGCTCAGGAATGGTTTTATTCAGCAACGTTCATTCAAAGAAGCTTTGAAATTGGCCAGAGGCCAAATGTTTGCAGATGGGTTTTATAAGATAGGATAGCTCAGAGCCTGGCTGGACACGGTTCTGCCCACAAACACAGCCTCGTTGGGGTCCATGTTTTTCAAATAAGAGTACAAAAGTGGCAAACACCAGAAGAAAAAGATACCCTGACAAGTTTGGGCAACTATGTGCTCAGAGCCACCCCCCAGCAAAACAGCTCCCCACCCAACCCCCTTGTTTGCTTATTAGTAGTGTGGTTTGTTTTTAAGGAAACAGAAAATTATAAAATATAAACTTTCATTTACTTGGCATACTGCCCTCAAAGACCAAAGATCTAAGGTGCATATTCAACAGAATTTAAACTATGCATTAAATTGGATGCAGAGCTCAGTCTGGTCCTGCAAAGCAACGTTCCATTCGCCTGCAGGATTTTCTATTTCTGGACTGCTCAGGATAACAACAGATGGGACCCCTAATTCAAAGGACAATCTCGAGGCTAGAGGCAACAAAACTGGAATGGAATGCAAAAAGTAGGGTTGTTGCAGATGTGGAGGAAAAAAAAAAAAGTATTTTCATATGGAAAAAAAAAAAAATGGAGTCCAGATGGCAGAGGAGGGTACTCTGGATTGCTAAAGCATCTCAAGATCCCACTGTATTTATCTCCTACAAAACCCAAGCCACTGGTTTCACTAAGAAGGCCCAATTAATTATGAAGGCAAAAAAGGGGTCATATCTAGAAAACCCGGTGTTGGGTGTGGAAGCAACAGCTCAGAGAAGGAAACTTCTCTTCTGTGCTACCAGTAGAGCTGGTTGAGAATTTTCTGCCAATGTCTTCTGAAGGAAAAGGCAGTCATTTTTATTTTATTTTAATCGGAAAAGCAAAATGAAAGATTTTGTTCCAGGTCTTGTTGATCCAATTGAAACACTTCAGCTGACCCATTTGAAAATACTTTTTTCTAGGTCAATTTTTCATTAATCTGTCTCTGCCTCAGTTACCACAATGTCTCGGAGATGTGATCTCTCTCACATTCTTCCTACCCTACCCTTTCCTTCCTCTGTGTTCTCTGCATTTTCTGCTTGGATTTAATCTGAGAAGACTCTACAAGATGTCCTCCCCAGCTGAACTACTGTTGCGTACCATGGAGATGAATCCAGCCACAAATTAGAAGGGAAGTCTAAGGCACCACAATTGATCCAGGGGCTGTGGTCAAATCAAGCTGAAACACTTTGACTTTCAGAATGAACACAGTTTGGAACATCTGATAAATTCGTGATAAGTTTCAGCATATTCACTCTTTGTTGGACCATTAGCCCAAAACAAACTGCTGAAGCACGTTTTCCATAGGGCTCAAATTCCAGTTTATGAAAATGCTGCACATGAACATCCCAGTGACCAAGCCATCCAAGACCTCTCGGCTGCTTCTCCATCACTTGCCCTGCCTGGCTGCAATACAATGTCCTGCCTACTGCTTTATCTGACCTGCCAGAGGTTTATTTTGGAGGCAGTGGCAAGGGGAGCTCTCTGCCCAAGCTGGAAGCCTCTCTGAACATTGCTTGTTGTCCCCCAACAACAAGATAGCCTGGAGGGTGCTGCCCATTCCCACTCTAACACAGTTGAGCCTTTTATATCTAAAATACATTTATCTCCTGGCGTTGGGACTTCCTCACAGCTATCTTGCATGCTCAGCCTCACCATGTCTGTCCAGACAGAACAGTGATGCACAGGGACACCTGCACCAGTCTGCACACTGGAAGTGATACACCTGCACGAGAGCACAACACTACAGCTCCAGCTAAGACAGTCTCAGTGTGGCAGATAGGGCAGGCAGAGTGCCATGCCAACTCTGTCTCCAGTACCCCAGCGAGCTACTCACTCATCCTGAGACAGGACCAACCCTTCCTGCCAATTCCTTCACCAACAGGCACGGGCAGCTGGCAGTCAGAAGGGCATACTCCAGTACACAGAGTAAGGCAATTCCAGTAAAGAGCCAGTGACTCAGTGCTGGATTGGCAATCCTCCCAGCTTGTCTCAGTCAAGCAGGGGAAAGCAACACCAAGAGGTCGTGAAGCAGGAGAGGATTTCAGTTGTGGAAGTGCTGAGGAACCCAGCCAACAGTGGAGCAGCAGGCAACTTCATGCCTCATGGCTGCTGCGGTCCCTCAGGCTGCTGTGATCCTCTGCAGCCATTTTAACCTGGGAAGGCCAAAAGAACCCAGCTACACTCATGACAGAAATGGCATCTCAAAACTAAAAATTTCCATAAGAATAACATCTCTTCCCACAGGCTTCCAACATGGCCTTACAAGCAACACAAAGAAGCAGCTCTTTTCTAATGCTATAATCTTATCTATCTTTCACAGCACTCAGATTTCTCATCTTCCTCTCCATGCCTCAATTCCCCTCCATTCTCTTCTGTCTGCTCTGGACACTACTTAGGGAAAGTAGGAAGTGTGTCTCACTAACATTAGGATTTATCACTGTGCCTGCAAGAATTACTGTATTACTCAAAACTCTTATTTTGTGAGTTTTTACTGTATGAATATTTACTTGTATAGCATCTGTCCAGCTGCAAATTAGCACAGAAGCAAGAAGACCCAAGAGCTATACTGAATGATTTCTTTTCATGACGGACTTAGATCTGTTCCTTTGCTGCTTACATGTGTTTTTCACAATCATTCTATAAGCACAATAACCTCATGTTAACAAAAGACAGCTACCACGGGGATTTCTTTAGTTCAAAGTGCATGCAAGATACAGCTAAAACCACATGCTTAAATATTACTTAAATATTTTTATATCCCCTAATTGCAACAAAATGCCCACGGAACAGTTCCCTCTTCCACATCACATACCGGTGATCACCAGGACAGCAAGTTTGCAGTGCCCTCTGGAGGTCAGTCCTGGGCTTTGGGGGGAGAAAAGTATGAACGTTGCTCTTGGGGTGGGGGTTTTTAGGGGATGGGCTAGAAAGTACAAGCAGCATCCGATGTCTGGGTTCACGTTGGCATTTGCAGCCAACGGGATGCATGGGGAGCACTGCATTTCTTGAAAGCGTAGTCAATAAATAAAGAAATTCATATAGAAATGCACTCCTTTGCTTGATCACATCTCACGCTCCCTCTCTTACACACGTGCACTTTGGTGATTAGAAAAGCACAGGATTTGGACTTTCTGCTGTAGTTCTGAGCTGGGTAGCCAGGAAAGAAAGACACAGGATAAAATATTTGAAAAACCAGGAGCACTTTGGAATCATCACCACACTATGGTCAAATTTCATCCATGCTGTAATGAAATTCCTATGTGAGGCCATTTTCTTCATTCCCATTTTTCATTTTAAGAAAAAAATTTAATTTCTAGGTGCTGTGTGGTACTGGAAGGAGAAGTGCTGAAATGTTAGGAAAAGTATAAAACTCTTCTTATAGGATCCTCTTTTTCGGCTTAAAGGGGTTTGGCCCAGAAATAGGCGGAACAAAAGCATCAGAACTTTTTCATCTCAGACTTGGAATATTTGAAAATACTTCCATCCTTGATAGCATCCCTAGCTCTCACAAATAAAAGGAAGAAGAAAGACATTGAAGCATACTTTAGATACCACTGAAATTTCCTAAGGATATCTGCCAGCATCCCAAATTAAAAGCCTTCCAAGCCTAGAAAGAAACATAACCCAAACTAAAGAGAATATAAACAAAGCCAGTTCAAAAAGCTGGTATTATTTTGATTCTTTTGTTTGGCTAAGGGAGCACCGCAAGCAGAATGCCTTATCCCTCCCTCCTTGGAATTTCAGATGAGAAATCCTGCAGTTTGTAACCTCAGATCAGCTCCATTACTAGAGATGAACACTCAGTTGTGAGCAGGAAAACCAACCTTTTGCCAGGAGCTTCATGTTTCTGGAGTCTGGAGCTACAACTATGAATTGTATTATAACCTTTGGAAAGTTGGATAACAAAATCTCATATATAACCTTTGTTTTCTCTGATTCCTCCATGGCTTCTGATGTGTAACTTTTAGCTTACACACACCACGCTTCCTTAATTATTATCATGCTCATAACCTAAATGATTGACAATAGCAGCAACTCTCACATTAACTACCATAGTCCATTATAAAACATCCACACTATTCAAGTGTTTTATTTATAAGTATACAATGCTGTCTTTTTTCTGGAACCATTGTGTCTATGTGTGTCCTGCTCAGCTCTTTGGGCTCACAGTGTGCACCTCATACAAGAAATAGTGAAACTTAGCTGGTGCCTCTAGATGGTCTTGTCAACAAAGATATCAGTAAATGTTTCCAAAAACTGTCAGTATACATTAGTGGAGAGGGGAAAAGGGAGAAAGTGACAGGGGATAATGAAAGAGAAATACTTTCCATTTATCAGCCACTACCCTTCATCTTTCCCCCCCCAGGGGGTCGCAGCATCAATAAATTCAGGCAAGTATGGATCAAGAGACATTTTCAGTTAAATAATTCATCTCTCTTCTTATTCTGATGCAAGAAATGGGAGACAGCTGGTGATACCAGAAAGGCATCAACTTAAAATGTACACATGAACCTTCCCCCTTGCCAGAGTACACAGATAAGATGCAGAGCTTAGCATGTGCCTCAAACCAAGGTCCAGATGATAATGCAAACATCATCTAGCTCACTAGCAAAGATAAAATGAGAGATTATCACAGTCTTCATAGTTCAAAATATGTGGCAGCAGGCCTTGCCAGCTGAGAAACTTTTTCTCTCCCAGCCTAGACACACTTTTTAAAAGGCAGAAAAAGGATTTCCGGGGCTCTTATGCCCACAGCTTCCAATTCACTTATGGGCCATTGAGGATGCACTCGGATCTACAAGGCAAAGATCACTGTTGCAAGATTCACTAGCTTTGGCTAGCCTTCTGTAAAGGGCTGGATTCAGCCTCCATGACACAGAGGAGCACAACTACTTTAAACAGTTTGCCTTATATAGCTTTACTTCTATTTGACATAATAGATTTTGGCCCAAAGACGGTAACATGCTCTTAAGTGGACCAGGCTTATGCCTTTGCCACACTTCAAGAATATAGAAAGGGAAGGAAATGTCACTTTAAAAAAAAAAAAAAAAAGAAAGTTTTTCTGCTATCTGTTTCTTGTGTGAGATAAGCACTACATTGTGGAGAAGGAGGAAAGTTGCCAGGGAAGACAGAGTACATGAGTGTGTTTTCTAAAGCCACACTGAACAGACCTCTTACACCTCACTGAGACTAAAATTTAGCAAATGCTCATGCCCATAAAAAATTGTATTAGGCAGTAAGTAACATTTTAAGGCCAGAAGCCAACATTTCTCCGTTGTTTTACAGGGATTTTAAATCTTGACAAGTGTTACTAAATTCCTTTAACCCCACAATGCCCCAGTCAGCGCTAACTTGGGATGATCAAGTGCAAGGTAGGAACTGAGTTATTTGAAACAACAAAGCAGCAAGGTTTTCACTGCCATCTCCAAATAAGAACAGGAGTGAGTGCACTCTCAGCCATCACATCTGCTAGTGTGGCCCCTCAGGAGAGAGCTCCCATCACTGCGCACCCATCCCTGAAGAAGCAGCATGTCGCAAGCTATAAACCGTGCAGCCAGGATCCTGCCCTGCCTTTGGGTCCTGCAGCAAAGTACAGCTCTGCACCATGCCCTGTGCCCGGATCACAGTGATACACCCATGGAGCACCACGTACACTGCAGATGTGCTTTTGCTCTCTGCTGTTTCAACCCCAATTTAAAAATGTGAAATTAAAATTGCAATTATTGACAATTACGGGAAACAGACACAGTAAAAGTGGGGCTCATGTAAGGGAGGTGTACGCTAATAGGTTTTAAAGGTTACTAAACCACTCCAAAGCAAGGAAGCAAACTGTGGGGTGTGCTAAGCACCAGGCTGGTTTGTCAGCTTGTCTTATAGACATCATGGGAAACAGCAGATATTCCACAACCACAGAACAAGCCATGAAATCATGCCTTGCATGCCACAAGGCAGTGAACTGATTGTGGAAGGCAGAGAGCATTGAGAGAAAACAAATCTTCAGAAAACAAACATAATTTTTTTCTGTAGCAGTAATAAGAGAAAAGAAGCAGAGGTCCTGTTGCACAACATATAGGTTGGAGAGGTTTGTACCCCCAGACTGGAGGCAAAGTGAAATGCACACTGCATAACTGAAACCAGATAAATCAGTATCAATGTTTTTCAATATAGCAAATTATGGTGGCTTTATAACCCATGAAGAACAATTACGGATCTAGAAAAGACATTATGATTAGAAAAAAAAATGAAAGGTGGAACTGAGTTTTTGTTCAAGGTGACCAATAAGTTGTCAAGGATAAAACAGTCCTGAAAGAAAACATATCCTATGTTTAGAACAACTGCATGCCCACTGCAGCGATGCTCAGATGGAAGAGAGGCATGAATAATTGGGGACACTATGGTTTCTCTTGTTTCTGGAAGCGATTCATTTGAATTATTCTGCTTGTTAACAGGAAAGAACAAGTCACTTGAAAATAGCCAGCCTGTCATGTGGCTGGGATGAGAGGGGAACAGCATCCCATTATTTAATCAACTTGCATTAAATGCTTCACCCAGAGCTGGCTGCTAATAAACAAATTAATAAAGTCACAGAAAGCTGAACCACCCTCTTTGCAAATCTCTTTGTGATGCCAGACAATAAGCTGGGCCTGGGAGCATGCAGAGAGCTGCTCTCGCACCCAACCTCTGGCTTTGCAACTGGAGGTGTTCCATCCCATCCTGTGCTAAAAGCACTGGCTTTCTGCAAGCAAACAAGCTCCAGGTGAAGTTAAGCATAAAATGCTGCTGCCCTGGGGACAGCACTTGCTAGAACCAGTCTTGTATCTTTTTAGGGCTTCACAGAAGCTGGGTGCAGCAATGTTGGTGAGGTTGTTACATGGACTGTTACACAGACTGGTATTACTGGTATAACTGGCAGTTGGTAAAAGGGATTCTGGCTAAACCAAAATAACAGTAATAATGACATCAGGGTTTCCCTTTCCTTACCAAAATCATCAAGGTACATTCCCTGCTTCTGAGGACACGTAGCAGAAATGCCACTATAACCAACGCAAGAGCAAGTAGTTCCTGTCGGCTGCAGTGAGCACGCTGAAGAGGAGATGCAGTAATGACGACATTATGCAGCTCGGTTTGTGGCTGCTGGAAGGCTCTAGGCAGGAGGTACAGGAACTCACTGGCATGAATCTGAATTGCCTGTGACTCTCCCTCAAGATACTCTGTTACCTTTCATGCAGCACAATAGGCTGTAAGGACAATCTAGGCTGAAGACTGGAACAAAACTCCCCGGGCAAACATTACAGTCAAGAGCTTTCTTGTGCATTCCCAAGGCATTTTAATGAAACTTTTGACTACAGCTTAGAGTTCAGAGGAAGCTGTTACACAAAAAAGTTTGGCCAAATATATTTTGGCTTCTGAAGTCCTACTTGTGTTCACAGCTGAGCCCCAGGCTTAAGTGGTGAGTGTGTCCATCCTTACAACAGATGCTGTGGTTTTCAACAGGCCTTCCTGCTTCATGCCAAAGGGGAAAACATTATCATTTGTGAAGACTAAGGCTGGGTTAAAAATCACTAAGGTTAAGTACAGGAGAAGACAGTCTCTTCCTGAGTACTATACAACACCAGGAAACTCATCCTGGCAATGTCATCCATTCTGTACGACATGCAAAGCAGTGAAAGGGTGTCAGAGACTGCACACAGTGACAGCCTGTGCAGAAAAAAAAACAAAAAAAAAAAAAAAAAAAAAAAAAAAAAAACCAAAAAAAAAACCTTGCCACTGCTCATCTTGTGCTAGGAAATTAATCACCAAATTTCTATGGTGAAAGCCCTTCTGCCCTGCCTTTTACTTGACTGAGTTTCCTGTATCTTACAGTACAAAGTTTGAGGTTTCTATTATTTGCCGTCACTCCTTCTGTGTGCATTAGCTGAGTTTGCACTAGAAATCCATTACTCTATAGCTCAAGAATGCAAGGGGGAAAACAATTTCCTCACATCTTTAATATCTTTAACGCTATTTCATGCCACCTATTTTATGCTATGTCTAGAGGTCTGAGTAATAGAAATGACTCACGTATCCCATGCTTAGCAAAAAAGCACACTTTCTTGGGGTGGATAACCTGAACCATAGCAAAGCTATCTGACCCTTGCACTACACTATAAACAGACATTGCTCTGTACACCCTGCTAGTGTTGGGTGGTCTTTGTACAGGGATAAGTTTTACAGGCTTAGCTTCAAATCTGAAAATGCACTAGATCAAGTGGTGCTTTGGGAGGAGCCTGGTAGTTTCAGAAAGCTTTTACAGACTTCCCAAGTGACTGAGCAGTAGTTAAGATACAGCCTCACTCCAGTAAAAGCTGTCTCTTTTTTCCTGGTAATGCTTGTACTCCACAACAGTCAAATCCTGTGGGGTCCTTCCTTGGCAAGCACAGCTCAGAGCAAGGGCACGGTGAAAGCTGAGTTGGCTCCAGCCCTCTTATGGCCAAGTCTGCAGGAAGAAGTAAAGGTCTGGAAAGTTTTCTAGAGATGCTTTTAATAGCATTACTCTTAAACATGTCCACAGAGGACAACAAGGTGGGGGGGAACAGACTTTGCCTCCCTGTTCAGGTCCTAAAAACTAGGAGAGCTAATGGGATATACAGAAGGCTAAAGCCAGCTAGGCCAGTAGCGTAGGTTTTTTTGTCAGCTTCATTCAACCAGGGACAAATTTCACACCAGATTTCACAAGAAATGGACCACACAACTGAAAACTTCACCACTTTCTCAGCCAAATGCAAGATCAAAACTGCTTCTCAAAGATAAACACACACGTGCTGTATTTACATAACAAATGCTAAGTGCTCTTTTGCATATGCATGCGGAAGAGGATGAAGCCAAGCCACTCATCGCTTGATATGTTACTCCCACGCAATTTAATGTACTACCGACAGGCACTCAAACACTATAATGATAAGTACAACCCAAAGACCAATGTGAAACAGAAGATACCTATTTCTTTACACAGCAGTGACTTTGTTATTTACTCATTGGAGCAACTGGTTTATACTAGTACTATTTAAATGTCCATTCTGGATTCAAGAACTCACATTCACGAACATAAGCTCTCAAGATTTTAAGTGCTACTGCAGCAAACAGGCATAGGACAATAAATCCAGCTCTGCAGACCTCCAGAAGAAGCTGCATCATTCTTCTACAAGTGTTTACAAGAGCCAGCACTATGAAGTCTGAAGGGAGAGAAGTCTGGTTTGTTTAGCAATCTCAGATCTAAGCATAGCAGGTAGGATGATCTCTCAAAAATTTCATACCAAATCTAGATTTTCTAAACAAGTCAACACCATCTCCTTGTATCAGCCACTATTCATGAAAATAAACTGAAAAACATTCTCTACCTGACCAAGCCTATTAAGTGACATTTTCACAACTTGCATATATGTTCAGTATCCAAGAGCCATAAGCGCTTTACTGAAAGACATTCTGTAGGTAGGCAGAGGCAGCAATTTATACTAAAAGGGTGTTGGGCTGCAGCTCTAAATTGGCATCACCCAAAGAGATGTCAGAGGAGCAGAGAAGCAGGGTGCAAGTGCATGGCAGGAGGAGACATAGTTCATAAAAGCCAAAGCAGCAGCTTTGCAAATGATTGAAAGGAGGAGTACAAGAGAGATCTTGGAACATGAAAAGACTCTGGTGAGGTGAGCATTGTCACTCTCAAAGTACAGCCCAGCTAAATATTTTAAGAGGATTCATTAGAAGGCCACAAGGCTAATGGACACAGTTTAACAGTCAAGGGAGCAAGTTTATTTACACATTGAGTAAATACCTGCAATTGCCTCAGAACTCGGTATGGTACCATGAAAGGGGACCACTTCAGCAAATATTGTTTCTCTAAAGTAAGCCTCAGTGATAGAGCATTTTAAGCCACAACTGTTTTTAACGGTGTAACTGAAATAGACTGTGTACATTTTGCATGTTGCAACCATGCTGCAATACCTTTGCACTAAAACCTGCTCACAGGCAGTTCTTTTTGTCTGGAAGGATTCTCTGCTGAAATTGGGTTCCTTTTGCAATCTTCCCTGCTTTTGGGTGTCTCCATCAAGCTGGAGCCAAGGTTACAGGGAAGATTTCACAAGGGTCTACCAGATGCACTGTACAATAAAGCAGCCATCAGGCTACTGTAAAGTATCCAGGAAGACAGTTACATAAGTGCAGCCTAAGGATGGTAAAGTTTATCAATAGGCAGTATATACACTTACTACCTATCTGTGCTAAGCAGCTTACCGACTTTTACGGCTACGATACTTTAATCACTGGACCTTCTTACACACCCAGCCTCTCCAAAGCACCCTAGACAGAGATGCAAGGAAAAGAAAAACAGCTGGTGCTCCAACTCATACCACAGACCAGAGGGAGAAAGATACATGGCCTCAATACAGGGGGAACAACATTGACATGGCTGTTTGGATTGACATCAACAGACTAAAACACCTGTTTCTATTTCAAATGACTGGAGGAGGAGATGTTTGTCCTGCTGCCAACTTCTCCCAAGAAGAGATGCTGCTGAGTTCTCTGTCACAGGATCTGGCACCAAGTTAATATTTCTAACTTCCTACCTCGGAAGGTAGTCCTGAAGTGTAAAGCAGTCCAGGAAGGCCAGATGTACTTCAAGAAGGAAGTCTTAAAGGTGCAGAGGCAGCTGTCCCAGTGTGCCAAAAGACAAGACAGCAGGGAGGACCAGCCTGGCTAAATAGAGAGCTCTGGCTGGAACTCAGGAACAAAATGAGAGTTTATGGCCTTTAGAAGAGTGGACAGGCCTCTCATGAGGACTACAAAGAGGTAGTGAGGCTATCCAGGGAGAAAATCAGGAGAGAGACAGCCCAGCTAGAACTCAACCTGACTACTGCTGTTAAAGACAGTAAAAGGTGTTTCTATAAATATATTAACAACAAAAGGATGACTAGGGAGAATCTCCATCCTTTTTTGGATGCAGGGGGACACATAGTGACAAGGGATGAGGAAAAGGCTGATGTGCTTAATGCCTTCCTTGCCTCAGTCTTTAGCAGCAGAACTACCTGTTCCCCAGAAACCCATCCCCCTGAGCTGGAAGACAAGGAAGAGGGGCAGAATGAGACCTTCACAATCCAAGAGAAAATAGTCAACAACCTGTTACAGCACTTAAACAAGTCAATGGGGCTGGATGGGTTACAGCCAAGAGTACTGAAAGACTTGGTGGATTTGCTCAAGAAGCCTCTCTCCATCGTCTATCAGCAGTCCTGGCTACAAGAAAGGCAGAAAGGAGGATCCAGGCAACTACAGACCTGTCAGTCTGACCTCAGTGCCAGAGAAGGTCATAGAGCAGATCATCTTCAGTGCCATAACACACCATATACATGACAACCAGGTGATCAGGCCCAGACAACATGGGTTTACAAAAGGCAGGTCCTGTTTTACTAACCTGATCTCCTTCTGTGACAAGATGACCCAGCTAGTGGATGAGGGAAAGGCTGTGGATGTTGTCTACCTGAACTTCAGTAAAGCCTTTGACACCATTTCCCACAGCATCCTCTGGAGAAACTGGCTGCTCATGGCTTGGACAGGCATACGCTCTGCTGGGTAAAACACTGGATGGCTGGGCCCAAAGTGTGGTGGTGAATGCAGTTAAATCCAGCTGGTGGCCAGTCACAAGTGTTGTTTCCCAGAGCTCAGTATTGGGACCACTTCTGTTTAATATCTTTATCAATGATCTTGATGAGGAGATAGAATGCACCCTCAATAAGTTTGCGGATAACACCAAGTCAGGTGAGAGTGTTGATCTGCTTGAGGGTAAGGAGGCTCTACAGAGGGACCTGGACAAGCTGGATCGATGGACCAATGTCCATCAATCCAGTCTGTATGAGTTTCAACAAGGCCAAGTGCCAGGTCCTGCACTTGGGTCAAAACTCCATGCAATGCTACAGGCTTGGGGATGAGTGGCTAGAAAGCTGCTTGGCAGAAAAGGACCTGGGCGTTCTGGTCAACACCCAGATGAATATGAGCCAGAAGTGTGCCCAGGTGGCCAAGAAGGTCAATGGCATCCTAGCTTGTATTAGAAATAGTGTGGCAAGCAGGACCAGGGGAGTAACTGTCTCTCTGTACTCGGCATCAGTGAGGGCATGCTTTGAGTACTGTCTTTGGTTTTGGGCACCTCGATACAAGAAAGACATCAAGGTGTTGGAGAGGGTCTGCAGAAGAGCAACTAAGCTGGTGAAGGTTCTAGAGAACAAGTCTTATGAGGAGCAGCTGAGGGAACTGGGGCTATTTAGCCTGAAGAAAAGGAGGCTGAGAGGAGACCTTATCACTCTCTACAGCTACCTGAGAGGATGCTGTAGAGGTAGGCACTGGTCTCTTCTCACAAGTAACTAGTGACAGAACAAGAGGAAATGGCCTCAAGCTGCACCAGGGGAAGTTTAAAGTGGAGGCTTAAACTGGACATTAGGAAGACTTTTTTCACTAAAAGGGTTGTCAGGCATTGCAACAGGCTGCCCAGGGAGGTGGTTGAGTCACCATCCCTGGATGTGTTTAAAAGCAGTGTGTTTAAAGTTAGATGTGGTGCTTGGGGATATGGCTTAGGGGTGGACTTGGCAGAGTAGGGTTGATGGTTGGACTCGATGATCTTAAAGGTCTTTTCCAACCTAAAGGTTTCTATGATTCTAACAGAATTGTTAAGGGGTGACCTCTCATGTATAGGACTGACAGACAAGCTTAGAAACAACCCCTTTCCATGAAATGTATGGATGCTGTTCTGCTGTTCTCTCAGAGAACATCCAAACAGCCATGAGGAGGTAAAGAGGATTTGAAGGTTTTTTCTTAATTTGATCCAGTAGTTACTTCACTGTAAAAAGAAGTTAATGCAGAAGTACTCATGTACAAGTTCAGGAACCCAGCCCAACCATTTCTGTCTCCACCCTGCATATGTTGAGTCAAGGAATATTTATGGCAGGAGGGTGAAATAACAGGATCAGTGACTGTGGCAAAATCACAAGCATCAAACCAGTATCATCTATTTCTTTACCCTCATTCTTTTCACTCTTTGTTCTCTATTTCCTTTCTTTTAGGTTAGTTGTCTTCACACTTCGCTTTGAAAAGTAGCTGCTGTTCTTTCCCTCTTCTCCCCATGCTCTCCATTCCCCAGGCAACACTGCTGTAACCTCCCAGCTTTCCTCGTCATTCCCTTGGCACTGCCCACCACTCTTTGACACATAGAGGAAGTTACCATGTTGAACACTCATGCCAATCATATTCTACACATCTGTAAATGGCACAAATATTCTCATGCCTTGCCAGGCAGGCAGTAAATATACTAATCCCCATTTGACAGATTTCCATCGTGTATAAACTGGTATGGCTCAATTAATTCCATTGTTGCTACCCCACTACCAGCAAGTTGAGATCATTATTCAAAGCCTGCAAGGGGGAAGCAGGTGGGCTTCTATACGGGCACCCACAGACAGAACTGGAGTTACAGCATTTGACTCTCAAAGTCCCATGCACACTTCTCTCACCCAGCTTTGTTCTATGTCAGCTAGGAAGCCAGCTCCAAGGTTTGCTTTTGTGCTGGGTAACAGCCATAAGGATCCACTTGACTTTAATTACTTAGTATTCTACGTGTCCAGCACACTGGGGCCATATGTACTTGCAAATGTTTACAGTGTTCCCAAAAAGTTCCACTTCTGTGCTCGGTAACTTTGGGCCACCAATTTTGTGCTGCACAGCAGCAACACCCCCCCTTTCATCATCTCTTCAACACGCTGCTGTTTTGCCTCCATTGCCTGTGAGATATTAATGCTGGCTGCCAGCTTGCTGGAGCAGACTGGAGTGGTTCAAGTTCAGCTCAACAGCTGTTGACTCGCACTCAAAGCATCACTCCTGAGTCTGGAAAAGCAAAATGGTCTCATGGAAGGGCTTTTTGTTAAGAACAGAGAACGCTGCTTCAAGGAGCTGCACCAGGTCCCTGGCAGCAGTCTTATGGCCCTGTTGGGTTGTACATCATCGGATCAAAGGACACTAATTGCTTCCTCAAGCTTAGAAACTACACAATAACAGATACTTAGCTCAGGCAGCTGTAGTCCCTGAGATATATCACAACAAATGCTGGTCTACAATACGCTGACCATTTTCTTCAGTGACAGAACAGACAAGCTCTGCTTGAAACTCTCAATCAGCCCCAAAACATTAACTGAAGTCTTACAACCTCTCTGTCAGTTTTAGCATAGAGGTTTAAGTAACTTTTGTAGCATCATGAAACACATCCAAAAAACATCCAGAAATGAAATCTGAAGGTGAGGACACCCTATCTTGTTATCAGCCACTAACCCCAGCCCACGTGTAAACCAGAACTGCTGTCTCATGCCAAGTGACAACATACAGAGTGCCTGTATCAAACATGCTGGGCTGTCTGCATTAGTTTAGGGCTGATTTCAAGGGGATTGTCACAACCTGACGGCTCATAAATGTGTCCCCTTCTGCCTATGCACTACCGAACTGCTTTTTATTTGGGTTTTACCTTTGTCTTTTATACTTTCACATGCTCTCAGAAAGCATCACTTTGGCTGAAACTACTTATCTAGCTACCTCAAGAGGGCAAATGCACCAGCAATTCTTATGCACCAGCAATTGTTGTCTACCCATTTCCCATCGTTAGTCCAACTTACCACATCAAAGAAAAGAGTTTTTTTTCCCCATTAACTCTCAATAATGGTGCTGTTTAGATGGTGAGTTTTGTGTCATAGCCTCTGGCAACCTGACAGCTAAACTGATGCAAGGCAACTTGACCAACCCACTGCACCACTGCAGCTGCCCAGTTGTTTCCTGGAGCAAAGTGTCCATTCTTCTCTGCTGGACTGAAGATGGCCTCAGCTTTTCTTGCAACAACTTTCTGACATACCTATAACCTGACTCCCTCTCACCTCCCCCTAAAGCCATGAGCAGTACATCAGGCATTCCTCTGGCCTGCCTTTGGCAGGATTTTAACCAACAACCTATAGCTATTTTGTTACCCAAATCCAGACTTCCAGGTCCCAAAAGACACGGCACTTTACAGGGACATGATCTACTGAGAAAATCATCCATGGTTTTCCACTCATTAAGGGAGCAATAAAACATCTGTATTCATTTATTTAAACTGTTAAACCAGTGAGACAGAAGGAAGCAGCTTTTACCCATATTTAGAAACATGCAGTCTGCTCAACAGATCAATTAGGAAGATGAATTTATAGCAGATAATATCATCATAACAGTGTTTATTTAGCTCCTATTAACAACTGAGAAGAGCCAGTGCATCAAAACACAAGGCAGAGCTTTCTTTCTAACTTCTCCACCGACTAACACACTAATTCAGCAAACCAGTTCAACTCTTTGGGAACTCATCCTGCTGTCTGACAGAAGTGTGACCCACCTTATTAGGGAAGACTCTGAGAAGTTATATCACAGTCTGAATCAGGCTTTTGGAATTGCGATTACTTCTTGCACAGGGAAAGGAGGAAGTCTTCAGATGAAGGCAAACATGGTAGCCATGTGCTTAAACCGGTGGCAGAGAGCTTTCATCAAACACAAGATTTGAAGAAAGAGAGGCATTATAATAAAAATACCTACTTCACACAGTTTCAAAGATCAGAAGCCTTTCCACACTGCTTTATTGATTACTTAGAACCAGTTTGATATATTTAACTAAAAATCAATGGGAAAAATAAAGGACTGCCTATTTGACTCAGAGGAAGAATTTCATTCACAGGATAAAAAAGCCTAATGAGGCAATTCAGTATTCAAAGAGAGCTATTAGTGATGAAGGAATGAACTGGTTTTCTAACAAAATGATGAGCACTGAGTGCAGATGGAGGAAATGGTGGTTTGTAAATTCAGAATCCGGGATTTTATTTATTTTTTTTTTTAATCTTTAAATACTTCATTGATATGCTCTCTACAATATTTAGCATGATTTAGGGTCTCATTTGTGGCCATTTTTTCCCCAGATGGGGCACCTGCAAAAATATGCTTGAAGCCATAAGGAGCACTTGCACACAATTACAGATCACTTACTCACATGGGCATGCCCAGTACATCCTCTTAGAAGAGTCAACATTTTTGAGACTTTAGTGCTTCCCTCAACAAAATAAACAACTAAAAGAGGCTACAGACTGACACAGCTACTATTTGTAGCTCCATCTGGGCAGCAGCTGATTTCAAGAAATGCTGCATGATGGTCATGTTTTTTAGCCCGAGTACAGACAGGTGAGTATGAACAATGTGAGGATCAGTAAATTCAACCCAGCACCAGGCAAAGACACTTTAGATTTTCTCCTTTTGGTTCTCAGAAATACCTGTTGGTCTTCAGGCAGCATCAAATTGTTTGGATGAAAGAAAAACATTACAGGTATTTCCTGAACATCCACATCATTGTCACAACTTTTTTTTTTTTTTTTTTTTTAATGCATCAACTTAATCTAGAAAAAATCTAGAAAATTGACTTGATCCATTAACCCTGACTCCTGTGTGTTGAACAGGTGTTCAAATAAATAGAAAACAGACTGTCTAAGCAGAGATGCCTACAAAGATAACATAGCTCAGCAAACAATGAGGATATGCACTGACTGAAAGAACAAAACGCCTTTCATAAAAAAATATCATCTTGCCCTTTGGGGATCCTAAACCTGAGAAGATTTGCTTGTAAATGTGCTAAATAGTAAAGTGGTCCTTGCACCAAGAACCTTCTGCAACCAAACTACTTTAGCAATAAAGCCATTTTATAGCTATTGCACAAGCAGCCCATTTTGATGCCTATAATTAAGGTTGCCCAATGGTTTCCATTGGAGGATCCCACTCCCAGTAGGTTGCAGATTTACAGGGCTTTATCTGAATGGAGATTGCCTGGTGTCCACAGCCAGCATAACTGTATGTGAGGAAAGAGTTTGGCAGCCTGACTGCCACTTCCAGCTCTGCCATATATCTGCATTGCTAACTTGGCCAAAATCAGGGCACACATCCACTATCTGATCTACCCACCCCAACTTCCAGAAGAAGCCTGCAAGAACATGGCACAGCTCTCCTAAACATGAGCCAGCTTGAGTAGGGAAGCAGTTTTACAGGAAGGGAAGATTTTCAGGGAGAGTGCATATTCTTGTTTTGCCCTTTGATCAAGATTGGAAAACACACCTTTTCAGGCTCAAATCTCCACATTTACCCGGACAACTAACAAACTCCAAGCAATGTATGGTTTAGACACAATTACTCTAGAGGTTTATGCATAAGAATCATGCTATTCTTCAGTTACTTCAGTGCCAAATATCCTGTCCCTACTCAGCTCTCAACTCCAGGCGGCAGCCACTACTGCACTTTGCTCGTCCACCATGCTGCTTTGGTGCTTCTCTCTGTGGCTGGCTCTACATCGCATTACTGGAGTGTCTGGATTAAGAAGCCTCTATGATGAAAGAAATCAGTTGCTAGAGAAGGCAGAGAAGACAGGATGTAGGTAGGGGACAGGCCTCTGGAATAAACAGCAGTCAATAGGGAAATACCCCCTGAGATGTAAAAGAGGAGGCAGCAGAACTTTTACTTTTCAGCGAGGATTTCAGTTTTAGAATCAGACTTTAGCATTTCTCTTTAGGATGATCCTGAGATATCAGAAGCAGAGAGATGGTTCTGTGAAATTAAAAAAAAAAACCAGCAAACAAACACATAAAAATGCCACAAAACAAATGCCGTATCCTTTTCTCCTTTACAAATGGGCATTTGTGCCCCTTTATAGATGCCTGGCAGTCTGTGGCCCAGTGGATGCCCATGGAGTACTGGATGACAGATCACATTTTGAGATAAGCTTATACCAGCTGTGTGAATTTAAATTGTTCTGTTGGAAGGACATTAATTACAGCAACTATGCAATTGGATTTATTGTTTGGGCACAGCTTGGCTCTGCTTGCAGTTTTTTTGATCTGCAGAAATTTTGCTTCTGGTTATGATTTACTTTGATTTTTTGCTTTTCAATCATATCTATGCAAACACTGCATGGCTATGGAGTATGAGACAAGTCCTTTCAAAGGAAAATAAATAGTTAAAAGACAAAAATAAAGGGTAAGCATTCATAGTGGAGAGAGATCATCAGCTGATTTCTTCAGGGAACTGTGCTGATATTCAATTTGCTCATAAATAACTGGCAAAATGTGAGAACATTTGCTGCTGATAAAAAAATACTATTCAGGACGGTAATAATGAGGGTAGACTAGGAAGACTTGCTAAGAGGGCATACAAGATTTGGTAACTGGGCAATAGAACGGCAGATGAATGACAGTGTAGATAACAGTGTACATGGAAAAGAAAAATATCATTACTTCACATAGGAAACCATGGACTCATATCTGACAATCATCATCTAGGAACAACATTTTGGCATTAGGGTTGTTAGTCCCATAAAAAAATCAACTCAGTAGGAGTCGAAGTAGCAAAAATAAAATAGAAAAAAATAAAATACATATTATCAAGAAGAAATTAACAATACAGAAAATGTAATTATGTGACTGTATGAATTTATCTATCTCTCTTCCATATCTTCAATATAGCATGTGGTTATTGGTCTCTCATCTGAGAAAGGCTCTATTAGAGACAAAAACATTCAGAGAAAGGCCACTACAGTGACCACAGCTACGTAACAGCTTCCACACAAGGAGCAATTTCCATATGTTCCCTTTGGTTTGGAAAGGGATAATCTTGGTGCAGGTATGATACTGATCTATAAATCAAGAGTGACCAGGGTCAGAAAGGCAGCCATCATTTACACACTGTCTCATCCAATACAAAAAATAAAACCAAAAAATGACACTAGAAGGAGCCAACTTCAAGGTGAAATAAAGGAGATGGTTCTTCATGCAACAGGTAGTCAGCCTCTGGAATGCCTTGCCAAAGGTTGTTATTGCTGCAAATAGTTTAGAGGGGTCCAAGCGAAGTCAAGACACTTGGAAGAGAGAACTACTGAGGAGAAAAAGTATCTGAAAAAATAAAAAGGTCGGTGGAAAGTCTTGCATCTGCCTACGCTTCAAGTATCTGCGAGCAGCTGCCAATGGCAGAGGACATTGGGGCAGGTGATCTTTGTTCTGCTGTGCTCTCTTGCATCTCTGCCCTTTTGTCCTGTACTCTTGCTGGGTGACACAGTATACTCTGGGTGTTTGGTTTCATATGGATCAAATGTTGTATTTTTATAGACGCTAATGAATAAAAATTGAAATTATTTCAAAAGCTTGTCTTCCCACTGTGAGGACTGCAGCATAAGCCCAGGAGAGATTTTACCTCATGCTTGAAATGTCTGGCAAACCATTTTGTACAGAGCTGATGATAATGAACCCTGCAGCACATTTCCTGAGAAACAGGAGCTCATCATTCCTTTGTCCAGTAGGAAATTCATGGATAAAATGTTCATCTTTGCAAGAGAAAGTAAGGGAACCACACTTAAAGGATTCCTACTTAGATATAAAAGCCATCTGAATCAATAAGCATGAAGTCTTTTAACTCTTCTGCTGTCTGTATCTATGAAGAGGCTTTACCTAACCCTCCAGAATTTTCTTGGCACAAGAATCACCACGCTGCTTCCTCAAGAACATGATTAAAGTCCTTACCCATTGAGGAAGCTGGACATACACAGATATGCCACATAGATATTCAAGGGTAAATAAGATGAAAATGATGGATAGAGAAGAGTCAATGCCAGTTTTCTAGCTTTATTTCTGAGGGTGAAAGGGCTGCTATTGGAAAGAAATGAATGACTGAATGGAAGTGAGGCAATTTTCAGCAGGGTTTCGCAATGTAAAATTAAAGAGAAAATGTTGGCAGAGCTTCCCTTGGATAGCACCATATCAGGATACATCAAATAAAATATGTCTTACCTTCTCCTTCAAGTTCTGCTTGTGCCTGGCCTGACAAGGAATTAGTGAGACATTTCTATCTGCTGACTTATTTATTATTGAAACACTCTTGTTATAGTCTTTGAAATGTTGTTCACAGTTTTAGCCATTTTCTGACTTAAATTCAGTGACAGGCCTGCAAAAACATTCAGAATCAAATGACCATAATATGTTCTGCAGACATACGAAATACCCTGAGGAGGGAGTTAATGGGAAAGAACATAATAAGGCTTTTTGAGGAGAGTGAGATGTGGTATATATTTTATCTTAGCAGATTTTAACTAACTCCCTGAAGGTTCTTTATGTGGGAAAAGTTTTTCTGTTTAAGTGAAAGTCTTGTTGAATTTGAAACGACATTCTAATTTTGTTATCTTCCTCTAAGAGAAGTGTTGATAGATTTGTTCAATCCTTTTATTATTATTATTAATTTTTCTTTTTTTTCCAACTGGGGTCCTCTAGATGTTGAATAATCTTCATTAGGAGAGTCTAATGCAGAAAAGAGGAAGTAGAGCATTTAGACTTTGAGCAAAAATTAAGGTGGCCTTCATTTCAGGTCTCCATTTCTGTAAGACTACTTTTTTCACCTGTAAAATTAGGCATCACTAAGGACTTGATTCAACTCCCAGTGAAACGAGTGGAAGGTATCTCCCAATCAAGGCTCTTTGGAAAGGCAGAACTGCCTAAAGGCAGTATAATATCTACCTGCAGGTCCAATACAGTCTTCCCTTCCAACCCAAGATTGATCCTAGGAACTCATAATGCTGTTTCATGAAGACCAAGACCACCCTTTTCAGAGGTACTATGGTCTCAGACTGGCTTAGATCGGTGCTAAATTCTTGGAGACGTTAAAAAGGCTGCTTCACAACTCTCCTCTTTTCTCCCTCTTTACAGGGGACAATCTGTGTGCAGGTGTGAGAAAACCTCACCTCTGAGGTGAGGCCATGATTACAATGCACCAAGACTGCCCCCATGCACTCGAACATGAGTGCAAGTAAGACCAGTAAGTCTGCTCACTGGGAGGATGGCAAGCGGATCTTTCCTATAAGAACCACAGGGCAATGCTTCTGTAGGAACCAGGACACCCAGAGGGTTCCCCAAATCTTCATGGGGTGTACCCAGTTGGGGTGTACCAAGTACCCAGATGCCACTTTCTTGGCCTGTATCTAAGCACCTTCCTGTATAGTTCACCATCGTTTCCGATGTTTCCATAGAGGCTGTGCTGACTCTCAGCATGAAGTCTGCAAAGCTTATAGGACAGTAAAGGAGACTTTCTTGAAGACCAGAGTGAAAACAGCAAGGAAATCCATTCTCTGAGCTGGCCTACATACTCTGGGGTCTGACTGAACCCAAGCAAATCTCTCCCTTGAACAGTAGGTGACTTTGACATTCCTAGAAAGATCTTATATTCCATAGGATTCTGGAAATGGACAGCCTCCTTTCACTCTCTATGTACATTTCACAATGTAAGGCAATCCTTGCTGTCAAATAAACCTCAACATGCAAAGCTTACCAACTGTACTGAGATGTTTGCTCAGCATGTCCTTGTCCCTGCCCAGCTAACTGGCATGCAGAGACTTAGAGCTACAAAAAGGGTCGGAGGAAGGAAAAAACCTTTTATAGAATTCTTCCCAGTTCTATACTAAAGAGACTAGATGCACGCTTTAGTTTTGTGCAGTAACTACATCTTAGCAGGAGCACCACCCTGAGCCCTGCAGCAAGTGTGTTTCATACAGCTGCAATTAAAATACTGGGAAATTATTACCCACTGAATTCATAGTGCTTCAGGGAAAACCTCTCACGAGGCTGCAAAATAAATCCAACACCTGAATGATATAGTGCAAAATTCCTTTATGGATCTTCTTACTGTCATGGCTACACATGCCTTGCCACTGTGAAAAGTTTCTGCATTATTTTCTGTGATCAGCTGTCTGTCAGGTAGATGAAAGATGAAGCAATCAGCATTTAATACATATTATTTCTCAGATTTTGCAGAGGGTTATGAAGAAATTGAACCTACTCACAGATCTATTCTAGACCACTTGAAAAAGCAGATGATGGGATAACTTTTCCTCCACCCATCATGGTGGGTGACCACAGCAGTACAACAGGACTGCTTTCCTCTGTAATGGCACAACACTGCAGTGCTCATCCTGTTTGTTTGGCCCACAACACTGGACCAAAACTGGTCAAAACCAGGCTGCAGCATACCCAAAACCATGAGCCCTCTTTGAAAACTTGCACAAGGATCTCATGCAAATGCACCATTGGTATAACAATAAAAACATACTTGTAATCATAAGCTTGTTCTTGGAGATACGTACACTTCCAAAAAAATCATGCTACAATGCATTCTTTTTCTTACCTTCAGTCATACTTTTCAGTATGAAGTACACAGCCACTCAGAGGTTTCACAAGATGTTTTCAGGATGTCTTTCACTGTCTCTCACTAAATCCTCTCTCTTCCCAGTTGTGGTAAGAAGAACGAGCAAGGTTTCACTGGTAAAATCCAATCCCTTAAAAGACCAAGAGCTATGTTTCCTACTTTTCATGCTCCAAGGCTCTCAGATGGTTTCAGTGCTCAATGGGATAGCCAGGTTAAGAGCTCAATGTTTGGAAATAGTTTATAAAGGTAATCTTAGTTTTAGGAATAAATCTTCAAAATTCAGTGTTATGTTTCAATTGTTAACTTTTTCCAGCACTTCCTGATAATTTTGGTATTATTTTTTTTCCATTTTCCAGACCATAATTTTTATACATCATGATTATAAACTGATGAATATTTGTACAGAGGGCCAAGCACCATCAACCATCAGTAGCTAACCTCAACACAGGGAAGCACAGGGAAGTTACGAAAGCTCTTACTCAATGCCTAGCAGTAAGCACATACTTATCTTCACTATAGTTGAAAATCAAGCTCTAATGCCAGCCCCATTCCCTGGTACATTACTTAGTCCCATTCCTGAAACTGCACTGTGACTCCAGGAGTTGTACATCTCCAATGATGCCACCTCAGGAACTCTCTAGCAACAGAAACTGGACCATATGCAAAAAAAAAAAAAAAAAAGAAAAAAAAAGGCAAGACACAGTTCCTTAACCTGGTGCTGAATGTGTTTCTAGCTTTGTATACAGGTGGGATTCACCTGGTTTTGTGTGTTAAAAGAACTGCCTGACTCCACCTGTGGAAACAACAAAACTCCCTGGCCATGCACTGCCTCTGTGAGTAGAGAATTTACAACAGGGGTTCAGGTCATGAGTAAGTTAGAAGCAGGGCTTGTTCCTAGTGTTGTTTTATGGTCACTTTGGCCAATTAATTTAATGGTCATATAGATGGCTCCTCTGTCAGCCTCTCAACCCTATCTATTTCACTCTTCCTGACCAAGCATTTTACTATTTTGGCAGCTGTTGAAAACTACAAGGTGCTGTCTGAGAAGGAGAGAGAGATGCCAGACCCGCACTAACTACCCCATCTGCTTCCTGCAAGCAAGGCAAATGAGAAGCACCTACTACATTTTCAGGCATGGAATATTTATCACTTGATCAGCGCTATCACAAAGGGAGCCTGAAAGGTTTTCTGCATTTAAAGGTGCAGTGTAATGACTCCCAGAGTAGAGTGGTAGGTGTTGAATGCCAAAGAAGTGCAAGACTGGGTCCCATACTCGCATCCCAAGGTATCTGCTACCCTCATACAGCACAGATACAGCTCTTCAGGTTTTGTTTTGCATTAATAAAAAAATCAGATTTCTCCCTTCTTACTGTAAGCAGTTGAGTTTCTCCTCACGTGAGCTGGGGTGATATGGAGGGAGGAATTACACTGGCTCTTTTAGTAAGTCCAGAAAAATAAGGTACCAAATTCTGAGTCCTTGATGAACAGATTAAACTATGCTCTAAAATCTTGCATAGGTGTTCAAGAATCCAGATCTGTCATTCACATGCACAAAGATCTCCCTGATTTTCAACTTCATTTGAACAGCTGACACAGGAGCTCTGGTGTTAGAGGAGAAGAGGAAGGCAAACCTTGGAATATAAATTGAAAGGACTTACTGGTTTCCCAAACTGCTCAGTCAAGCTCTTTATTGCACATTCACAGTTCCAAATGAAGGTCTGTACAAAAGCAAATTATGAACATTTTTGAGAGGCTGCCCATCAGATTAGTTAGGAAGCTTGGTACAGAATAAAGTAGGGTTCACTTGAAAAATTCAACTCTATGTCCATGTGCAAGTTCTTTCCCAGAGTTCAGCAACAGCCAGTTTCTGGACCAGGCAGTTGCTGTTTCTCCTCATCAAAAGAGGTATCAGTCCCATCCTTTAAATTACAAACTGAGTCTCAAACCTGAAGTTTAAGGATTGTCAGATCTGGTGTTTTGATTTGGACAAAATTTTGGAATGGCAGTTTCATTACTGCTTATACATTGTCTGCCACATTAGGAACTCCTTGGCCAAACACTTTATGTGCATGCAAACGCACAGGCCATCTTACCTGTTTCAGTGCAGATATCTTCAAGATTTCTCTTCAAGGAGGATAAAACTGAAGAGAAATGTGACAGCGCCCTGCAGACACACACTGCAGCGTTCAAAGGGAATCTCATTATTCTTATTACATGAGAAGATCATTGCAAGAATGTTGTTTAGCATTGGTGCTTCAGAGCAAATTTTCCATGGCCAACAGTTTTGGTAACTGACCAGACTGTCAACTAAAAATATATCAAAATAATTACCTATAAAATAGCACAGCAAGTAGACTAAACTGTCACAACAGATAAATATTTTCCTTGGACTTTTTACCGTCTACCATGGAAGGGGCCAATGTATGTGCAAGAAATATTTTCCATTCATATGTTACACCCGATAGCATATGTTGCAAGTTGCTGTCGTATACTGACATCATGGAATTTGAGCCCCTTGCAGATGATAATGAATTCAAATGCAATACCCAAACCCTCTCACAGAATAGATCATAAAGATCTCTAGTTTGAGGATGAGAAAACTGAGAAAGACAAAGGTGAAGTGACACGTACCCACAAGCATGCAAGGAGACTACAGCTGAAATGGGAACCAAGCTCCTATTTCTTAAGTGCCAGGCACATTATTACCCCAAAGCGCCACTGTTTCCTCTCTAAACAGGAGTATGGTAAAGCTGTTCTACCCAATTCAGTAATCCAGAAATTTTTTTCAGTGAACAGTTTTTGCCACAAGATGTGAGAATTATCAGGAGAAAATTCACAGTAGCCCTGTAAATTTCTGCAGAGATCACAAGTTTGACACTTGGGTCCAAAACACTTCCAAAGAACAAGCTCACAGGTAACAGTGCACTGAGCACTTGCAGAAGGCACTAGAGATTCATCTCAGTTCATTTCCCAGAGCACAGGAGGAGAAATCAGAAATTACCCCAGAGTATTTTCCAGACACCATATTTGAAACAGAGCAGTCAAGTATTATGTGAATCATGCTAAATAAAAAGCCACACCAGTAACAATACACTCTCCATTGCTTTTACTTTACTGGAGTCTCAAAGAATTTAACAATAATCAAGTTAGTAAAAATTGAGCACTGAGCAAAATTTCCAAACCATTTTAATTACAAAACATTCACCTACAGTTTGTCAAGGACACCTGCCAAAAATGGCAACTAAAAGCAGTATTACTGTGGATCCCATAATTCTGAAATTGTCTCACCCATCAAGCCATAAAATAAGACACAGAGCAGGAGAACAAGACACCTAAATTCATTCACAGGATAGTTCAAAGCATGAGAGAAAAAATGTCAGCTCTTGTCAAGTTAGCTATAACAGGCATGGGAAACTGGCTCCAGATAAAAACAGAAATGGAGAACTGAATTAATACTAACATGGGGAAAATGTCCACTGCCTTTTACCTTACTGCTCTTTATGATGGCATGAAAACAAGAGGAAAGGTTACACTGGGAAACTGGTACTGCTCTGACAGCCAGCTAGGAGTACATTTGTTTTAGACCAGGATGAAGGCCACATGAGCTGGCACGTGCCTTCAGATCTGTGTGCCCTCCAGTGTACAGCAGACCCAGGGTGGAATCCATGAGGCAGAAGGACACTTCCTGTCCCCTTCGAAGAGCTCAGGCCTCACAAGGTAGAACATCTGCCAGAGGCATAAAGAAAGTTACCAAATGCAGTGGACATGGTCAGTTTCCTTAGGACTTAGTGAAGTATTCCAGGAAACATGCCTGTATAGTTTCCTCTGTTCTGTAGTTGGTTTCTTCTTGCTAGTTATTTAACCTCTGATGATAATAAAAAGCTTCATAAGCCATTATGCTGTTGGCACCAAGATTCTTTCTCCACCCACCAAATTCTTTCTCCACCCACCAAATTCTAGAGACTGATACAGTCATGGTTCCCTGTCTGTCACGAGACACACATCTTCCTAATGACTTTCGCTAACTAACCTCCTGAAATCTGTAAAGTGTACAGCCTCCAGCCCCACAGCTTCAGCCTGGCCAGAGCTCTCATATATGGATAGCTTATATCTTTTGGCCTGTAACAGAAACCTGGAGATCGGATGCCTTGTGTTCACGTTCCATTACACCAGTGTAAATCATAGTAAATCAAACTGAGCCCCAGCTGCACAGTAGCAAGTCTGCCTCCTTCCTACCCTACCTAACAAAGTTGGTTATCACCTGCAAAGCACTAAACATGCACATGTGCATCAGGTTGTCCTAGTAAGAAACAGAAGGCAGACAGAAGAATTAGTATCTGGATTTTTTAATGACTTATTTGGATGTCTTTCAAAGTTTTCCTTCCTCATTTTTAGGTTAATTCCCAATGACCTAGCCTGTCTTTTAGCTTAACGTTTCAGATGACAGGATGTCAATTTTGCCTTGATTACCCTCTGAAAGCCATATTGCATGCACTGCATAAAACCTAGTGCTTAGCAGAGGTCACTATCTGGAGCAGGATGCTTTTCTGACCAAAGCAAGGATTTTATCCGTAATTCAGGCAGGACTAAAAAGAGGTCTCGTAAGGAACAGCAGGAACATTTTGCTCATTCACAGAAATGGTTCTAAGCTACTCAGCATTGAATAAAGAAAAGATAAGATATGGGGTTTGGTGGCTGTTTTTTAAAATCGGTGTATCCACATATGAATTATAAAATGTCTTAAAGGAGTAGAAATAGAATCCAGAGATACAGATGCTAATTCACGCACAGTACAGGATACACAGTGAAGTCTTCTGCATTTCTAGATAGGAAATCTAGGCATTAAATGGCAGATGCCCATCAAGAACTGACATATCTGCAAGTTCATTTTAGGTGAAGAATTTTGCCAGAGACTGCTCTCACATGAAGGCAGCGAGCCTCTGAATTCAAAGTGATAAGACCGTTAAATGAGTTCCTTCAGCTCTATGAAATGGCTCAAATTAATTAATGTTTCAGCTTGCTTCTAATGCACGATAAGATACGTGCAGCGAGGAGTGAATTAAATGAGAAAAATGCAAAGGACTAATTATGTTTACAACGCTGTGCTGAAGAACAGCAACCAAAGAGATTATCTAAGCACCAGAATCATCTACAAGACCTATATTTTACAAGAGAGATTTTTTTCACTCTTATTAACAGAAAACCCAAACAGTGTGATTTGTCAAGTGGTACAAATCAGCTACATAATGCTTCTCAGGGAGCCTCTTGGCCATTAAAAATGGATAGTCAAAACCTAAAAGAATTCGTTTGTTGAGAAAGAACTTGCTAGTACAGTATATTCTAAGTACTGATATTTAACCTGCTCCAGAAAACTACAGTTATATTGTTGTCCCTATAAGCAAGATAGGACTCACACACATACAAAAAACCCCAACCAATCAAACAAATAAAAACCAAACAAAAACACTAAACAAACAAACAAACCAAAAAAAAAGGCAAAAAAACCCCCACTTGGCCTAGTCACCCAGCAAATCATTTCTCACAGCTAAGAAAACCAAAGTCTTGCATCTCTAAGTCCTGTGCTCCTTTGCAAGGAAGTTTAGTTGCTTTCCATGCATTACTGAATTAAGGGGGAAAAGGAGAATAAAAAGGGGGGGGGGGGGGGGGGGGGGGGGGGCACTTTTTAAAAAAACAAAACATTTTTTTTTTTTAGAAAAAATTTC